>JAUKWC010043165.1:0-49047 GCA_032356245.1 Endocladia muricata | reverse complement strand
CATGCCGATTCACCTGTCTCATCAGCTGCAGATTCGACGATGCCAAACCCACCCCACCATCCCCGCCTTGCATTGGTCTCGGCGCATCCCCACCAACCACATGTCCCTCGAGCACGTGCGCCGTGCGATGGTCGTCAAACCGGTCCAAAGCCAGCTCGGTCGCCAACCCCTGCACCTGTCTCTCGCGCTCGCGTGCCGTCTCCTCCCCCTCGCGCGCTTGGAACGCAGCAAACACTGCGTCTGCCTCCGCCATCGCCGTCGTCTCCGTCTTGGACGGCCTCCCCCCTGGTCCACGCACGCGTCGCCGAGGCGCCAGCGACGACTGCTGGTACAGCGTCCAGAACTGCTCCTCGGACACCTCGTGCGGCACTTTGGTGGCCAGCGCGCGTGCTACGGACGGGTGCTCCATGAACACTATGTGCCGCTCGGCAGCCGAGGGAATGGGTGACGTCCACGCCGTCGCATCGTTGGCGCACGAGGTCCCGGAAGTGAAGGCATCCGACGGCACGCCGCGCGTCGACTCGCGTAGCGTAGATGCGTCGTCATTGTCGTCGAGGTCGCCCGCCTCGCTGCGCGCCGTGCGCTTGTCCCCATTGGGCTTATATCGGTACTTCATGGCGCTCCAAAAGTGCTCGTCCGTCACTGCGCCGCCACGCACCAGTTTATGGTGCAGTTTGAGCACTTCCTTGCGCGCAAGAAGCTTGCGGCGGCGAGCTTGTTCCTCGGGAGGGATAGGTTTAGAGGGAGGTGAAGGCGTGGGGGAGGCGTGCGTGCCGTTCATAGAGGAAGAGCGTGGGGTAGCGGCGAGCGCGTTGGCGCCTTTAGACTGTAGCTTGTTGAGGACGTCACGGACGGCGTCGCGGTCGGTAAAGCTCCGTGCAAAGTCAAAGGTGATCTTGGCGGGGCGATCATTGCAGGTGAGGCGGATCATCGCCTGTGGGAGGAGGGGGTGAAAGACAAAAGGTCAGAGGCGGCTGAGCTGTTTCTACGGGAGAGCGCCTGGCATACCAACATGTAAAGGTTGGTAGTAGCACGAGACTGGCTGTACGCGGGGATTGGACAGGGGCGGGCGCACATACCTTCTTCGCAGAGCCCTCTTTCGAAACTTGGAAGTCGCGAATGCTGGTGAAGGGTATTTGTAGTTCGCTCCCGTCCTGTTTTATGGGAAGGTGGTGTCGCGGTAGCGCAACAAAACCCTAGTCAGTACATCTGTGCAAACGCTCACAACCGTTCTTCACCTTAGCCAACTGCAATTAACAATGTGAGCGTACCGCTGCGCTATCCGGCGACCATCCTAGATGTGTCGCAGACAGATGCACGATACCAGGTTTCTTTTCAAACGAGCAACGACGCTCGATTTCAAATTCGCTCGCCATCACCACGACTGCACGCAACCAATGACCTCGAAATTGTTCGCACTTGGTCTGGTTGGTCAATGTGAAAATGGCTAGCAGGGAAAAGAAAGCTGTGCACCCGTTGTCGAGAGATACTTAAGCAGGGGAAGTGGTCGGCAGCGCGGCGCGAGCCTGTGTTAAATTATAAATGCCTGACACGACCACAATTCTGGCAGTATAAATGTGAGAATTTCATTTCATTTCGGGGGACTTGATCAAGAGAAGCAATGCTCCCACTGCCGACCCGCTGCTGCGAGTTTTTTTGCCGTGGGACTAGTTCCGGGCTCAACGGTGTGGACACTTGCATCCTGCGATACTGTCGTGAAAGTTCACATATTTTCTTCCGGAAACAAGGTCGTCGACTTCATTTTAGTGAAGGTCGACTTTCACTGCAGAGAGCTCGTGCGTTCTTCGTGCGCAAATTTTTGTTCTCAACCGGCTGCACGGAGACTACATTAAATCTTGAAGGTTGGTCGTGGCCATTCTTGCAAATCTGAGGATGTCGGACGGGAGCCAGTGCTTTGTTGCATCCCTTTGCACCCCGAGCAACAGCAACGTTGGAGGTTTTAGGACGGTCTCTTCGCGGCGCAGAGTGCGGCACTCCAAACCATGTCTCAGACGTCCTCGCCCAACTATGACTGCAGCACCTGAGCTTCGACGCGTCCTGGTATTGGGAGGCACAGGAAGGGTCGGTACAGAAACGATAAAAGCTTTGTCCGAGATAGCGCCTACGCCGCTCTCAATCACAGTCGCAGGTCGCGATAGAAGTCGTGGCAATCGAGTCTGTCAAACACTTGCAAATGCTGCGTCCAATCGGGGCAGCGCTAATGTTCCCCTAGATTATGTCTTTTCTGAAGTTGACATCAACAACGAAGCTGCACTCGATTCGCTTCTGGCATCCCATGACGTTGTTGTTCACACAGCTGGTCCTTTTCAGAGAAAGGAGGACCCGACTCGTGTTCTGAGGCGCGCCATCGCGGCCAACGTCCCATATATGGATGTTTGTGATGACCTGACGCACTCTGTAGAATGCAAAACGCTGCACGAAAGGGCAAAGGCGCAAAATTACACGGGTCTCATCTCAACAGGCATATACCCTGGTCTGAGTAACCTTATGGCAGCTGAAGCTGTTGCGAGGCTGGGAAATGAAAACGTACAGTCTTTGAAGATCTACTACCATACTGCCGGAACTGGAGGAATTGGAGCAACTGTTCTAGCAAGTACATTTCTGATTCTAAGCGAAGACGCAGTGTGTTACAACAAGCTAGGAAAAAGAGTTGCAAAACCTTCTGCAGGGGATCCGGAAGTGACCGATTTTGGGGGCGATATTGGGAAACAGACGACTTATTTGCTGAACCTCCCCGAAGTAATCTCTCTGAAGGAATGTCTATTTAGCGACGATGCCCCTACCGAGGTTTTCGCAAAGTTCAGCACCGGTCCCCCAATCTGGAACTGGCTCCTACAAGCAATGGCGAAATGGACTCCACAGAAATGGCTCGGTAACCGTTCAGCAATGCTTGCCTTCTCACAATTCAGTTTGCCAGTAGTCAGAGCCGTGGACCTTCTCAGCGGCGCCCGAACTGGCATTCGAGTTGTTGCTACTTCTGCAAACTCAAGTATGACGTTTTCGTATGAGCACGAAAGCCTGGCTCGTTGCGTAGGGGAAGCGACGGCCGCGTTTGCGCAGTTACTGATCTCTAGTACATTGAATACCCCCAACTCGGTCACCTTACCATCAGGGGTGTTTTATCCCGAGGAACTGAGTCCAGGCACTAGGTCGAGCCTCTTTGAAACCACAACACTATCCGCTAAACAGTTCCAGCTGAAGTAGCAGGAACCATGCCATGTAAAAGGCCTGTCTAGGTGCAAGCCCCGCTTCCCGAGATGCTCTTAATCAGCCTTTACACAACGCATTGGCGCCCTTCCGAGTGAACGCAATGACAATAATACAAACCTCAGTCGGTTCCGCCGACGTGTATCAAATTCCGTCGCTACTTGAAATTGACACGTCTGCGTGCGCTAGTGTCTAAAGCAAGCAAACGCACGCCAAACTGTTAGGTGAACCGCTGTAGACTAAGTGAAAATAAACACGAGGTTGCCACGACCCACTCCATGTCTAAAACCTACTTTTCTCCCCCGGCTTTAGACAAAAGCTTGATTGTCAAAAGGCCAACCCCGCCCGCCAAGGCTGAAGCCCCCATCATCAAACTGTTCTTCACACCATCACCGCGTCGACCACCTGATGTTCGACGACTTGATCCAACTGATGATGCCGATCGCTTTGGTGGACCCATCACGTGTCGTTCTTGATGGGACATATCTGATGATCGCGCTGCTTCTTCCATCTCTATCTTGCGCTCCATCACTGCGGCCAACCTCTCTGAAGCATAGCGCTCTTCAGCAACTCGAAGCTTTTCGGCCAAAGCGTCTTTCTCCATTACAGCACGCGTTTTGCTAGCAACAGTGTCATCCACTTGAGCACGCAATCGTGAAACCTCTGCCTCGACACTTGCATATTTGCTTTCAAAATTACGCAGTCTGTCCACCTGGCTTTGTAGCTCAAGGATCCGCTGGCGGTCCTCACTAGTCCGACTTTCACTTCTCATCAATTTGTCCTGAGCTTCTCTGTTCGAGGTTTTGCAAGATTCTAGTGATGTTGAAAGGTCGCGGTTGGCAGTTTCGAGTGTCGAAATACGCTCAGTTTGGAACTTCCCTTCTGACCTCGACATTTCAAGGCGTCGCTCAGCAGTTTCTTTGTCAACAAGAAGCTTGCTCTGTTCGCTTTCCATACCGCTGATTCGGCTGTTCAAGGAAGCCACGTTTTGGTTTCCATCAGCAACTTCATTAGTCATCTCCGCAATTCGAGATTCGAGGGCCACTATGTCCTCGAGTTTGGCTTGCACCTCATTCTCGGCGTCAAGCACCCTAGCTTCTGCCTCTTCTCCAAATTCTTCGATTTGAGCATAGATGTTTCTCCCCTGATCTCTCAGCCCTTCCGCCTCCTGCTCTGCTTGATCTGCTCGTAGGGTTTGCTCATTGATGGACCATTCCAGCTCGGTAATGTCATTCGCCACTTTAGTCAACTCGTCCTCCAACTCTTTCCCCTTTGCCTCTGACTCTTCTCGCAATCGTCTCACTTCGGCAAGCTCAGATGTTAGACCTTCGTTATCACGGTCGGCACTCTCCAGTTGCTTTATGACACTTTCGTTCCGGGCAGATAATTCGCTCTTTTCTCGCGAGATGTCGTCGCGCTCGGATATCAAACTTTCCTCACGAACCCGGCTTTGAGACTGGAGAGAGTCAAGTTGTGACTCAAGCTGAGTGACAGACTGTTGAAGACCAGTAATGTCGAGTTCATACTGATCGACGGTATGGCGCAGCTTCGTTTCCTCTTTTCGGGAAACTTCAAGAGAGTCCAAAGTGTTGGACATTTCCGCTTCATATTTACCTACCGCATCTTGATGCTGATGTTCAGCCGTGGATAGAAGCTCTTGCAATTGCTTGACGTCCTGCTCTCGTTGAACATGCTTTTCCGACAGAACTGCTCTAGAGTTCACTGCATCATCTAACTGAGACTGCAACTGCCCGGATGATTTTCGCAAAGCCTCTACTTCTGAATCCAATATTGATTTGTCTGTTTCTACAATCTCAAGTGCCAGTGATGCCTCCTTAGCTCTCTCGCTGACCTCCGATAGTTTAGCCCTCTCTGCATCCAACTGAGCATTTACGTCGTTCCATTTCAGCTCGTAATCTTGTGATGTCTGTCTCGCCGTCGTTAGCTCGTCCTGAGCAGTTTTGAGGCCAGTTTGCAAATCATGCTCCAGGACTGCGAAACGGTCCAGCTTTTTCTCCAGCTCCTTGACAGTCATTGACACTGCTTCCTTATCGGCGATTTCTTGCGACAGTTCGCTCCTCAAATCATGAACGTCCATCTCTGCAAGGTCGTGCTTTTTCTCAACCGATGCCAGATGCAATTCTGTTTCAGTCAAAGAACCGGTAGCTTTTACCAACGCTTCCTTGCTCTCATCAGCTTCTCGGGTAACTTCATCAAGCTCGGTCTCGAGGTCATCAGCCCGCCGCTTGGCTGTTTCCGCAACAGTTTTCATCTTCTCAAGCTCAGAGCTCTTCTCAACCATATCATTCTTTGCTTCACCTAACGCGATACGAACGGCTTTGCCTTCCTCTTCGATTAAATCAATACGAGCCTGTTTCTGTGCGATAGAAGACTCGTATTGTCGGCATGCGGTATCACTTTCACCCAAAGCTTCCTCTGCTCTGTTCAACTCCGACTTCAATTTTTCTAACTGACTCTCCTTGGTTTGTACGCATGACCTCTGCCTTTCCGCTTCTGCTAGAGCTTCATCCAAATCTGAAACTAGCTTCGATCTGGCTTTGTTAATGCTTTCAGATTCCCGTTCTAGAGAACCCACTTGGCGGCGCAGCTCTTCACAAGAGTTTTCTGATCCTTTCCTACGTAACTCCTCCTTTTCAATTGATTCCCTAGCATTGTTCAGTTCTCGCTGAAGCCGCTGGAAATCTTGCTGTCCTCGATCAAGACCTCTTTTCAATAATTCTATCTCTCCTTTGCTATGCTGGACATCTTCGGAGAGAGAGGCAATTTTCTTCTCTTTTTCACTGATTCTCAGCTCGGATGTAGATAATTCGTCCTTCACGTTAGAGAGCATGTTTTGACTGGCATCACGTTCTTCTTCAGCAGCCTTCAAATCTGCAGATATAACAGCTACTCTCTGCGCAGCCTCAATGCTCTGCGACTGCACGGCTGACGATTCTTCAGCAGTATTCGCAAGAAGACTCTCCATCTCGGCAATCTGGCTTTTCTGAGTTTCTACAACCCGGCGTAGTTCTTTTGATGCTCCAGCATCCTCAGAAAGAGTCTCATTCTTCTCAAACGCATCTTCCAAGTCTTTCTCAAGAGCCGAAACCGTTGCGGACTGCTGTGCCAAATTCTCAGATAGCGCCTTTCTTTCATCTTCAAGTCTCCTTCCCTCTGAAGTTGCAGTGTTTAGCTCTTCAAATCTGCGCTCCAATTCAATCTTCACTCTTTCAGCATCTCTCTCCTTCCTTTCGGCTTCACTCTCAACTTTCTGATTCTGTTTTTCTGAAGTTCGCAAATCGGACTCGAGTCGTGCTACGTTCGACCGCATTTCTTCAACCTCTCGATCGCGAGACTCTGAATCACGCTGGGTAGCGCGAATCTTTGCTTTAGTATCCGATATTTCGTTTGTTGCCGACGTCAGACGCTCAGTTAACCGTTCTACCTCAGCCTTCGAGTCCTCTACAGAACATTCCGCAAGATGCGCTCGTCTCTCTGCGTCACGGCTGGTGGCCTGGAGCTCAACAGCGCGCCCTCGCAGTTCAAACAGTTCAGTCTTCAATTCATCCTCAGCTTGCTTCGCTGCAAGTTTTAGATCGGACATTTTCACGTTTACCCGCTCCATGTGCCATTTGGAGTCTTCCACGTCTTGAAGAGCAGCACCGAGCTTTACATTCAAGCTCTTCACCTCTCGATCCTTGCTTGCAACAGCATTTTGCACCTCATCGAGATGCATACTCAAATCACGGCGTTCCTTCGTCCATAACAATTTTGCCGCTGCGTACTCTTCTCGAGTACTCTGCACCTTACGCTCAAGTTCAGATAGCTCAACTGCTTTTGCCTTGTCCAAATCGCCCTTCTCTTTTTCAAACGATTGTCTTTCTTTGTCCAATTCCCTAGTGAGAGCCTCCAAAGATTTCCTTGTAGCTTCAAGCTCGTCCTTTGAAGATTTGGACTTTTGTTCAAATAGATCCTTTTTTTGCTTCTCTGCCTCAGCAGCTGAGCGCTTAACATCAGCTATGTCTCGCTCTAGCGATTTCACCTCTTCCCGCGCGTCGTCAAACTTCGCCTGAGCACGCTCTGTTAATTCTTCTGCTGCCTTCACCTCATCTGTCCGAAGAGACAGCTGGCGCTCAAGCTCTGAAACGCGGGATGCAGCGTCGCTACCTTCACCTCGGGCTGACTCGAGACCCTTCTCCAAAGCACGCACCTCGCGTTCCGTACGTGCCATCTGAGACTCAGTATGCTCTAGCTTTGCACGTGCAGCTGCTAGCTCCACTTTGCGTTCATCAGCGACACCTTTCGATTTCTGCAATGCGTCGATAGCTCTTGCAGCCTTTGCTTCTTCCTCTCGCAACCCGCTCTCCAACTTTTGAATTTGCTTTGCAGCCCTATCAATGGTCTTTTGGAAACCTTTCGCATCATTCTCAGCATCAGCTAGTCGCTTCTCGCTCTTCTCCAGCTTCTTCTGCAGTTCACCAATTTCCCGAGCCTTCCTTAGCATAGCGCTCTCCGCTGCCTTCTCACGCTGCATAAGCTCTTTTACACTCTTCTGATCATCTGTCTCAAGCTCCTTCTTCAATGTGGCCACCTCGCGAGTCCTTGCGGACAAACTCGTTTTCAAGTCGCGCACCTCTGATTGCAAGACAGACACCGATTTTGCCGCACCAGTAGCCCTCGCAACTTCCTTCTCACGCTGCGCACGAGCCTCCTCAAGCTCATCACGCAACTTTTCTGCATCTGCGCGGGCTTGCTGCGGCTCGGCTGCAGACTCCATGAGACGACGGACTTCAGCGCGAAGAGTTTCACGTTCTGTGGCCATTTCTTGAAACGCTCGCTTAAACGAGTCACTGACATCAGTTGTCATGGTGCCACCGCCATAAGCATCTGACCATGCTGTCGGAACAGCTCCCGAAAAGTCTAGAGCACGGGTGATGGGAGACGAAAGTTGTATGCCTGGCTGTCGCTCACGGTCCGGGCGCGGTGGAGAACCAGTCACGGCCTTAATCGGAGTCAACGGGTCCGGACGGTCTAAAGTAGTGGGTGCAGCGAAAATGAGGGGAGGTAGTTGTGGGGCGGAAGTGCTATCCGACACTATGCGGGAACGCGAGGGCGGTGGCTGTGGAGGCGGTGACGGAGTTGAGCTGGAAGGAGCATCGGAGGCGAGCGAGTGCTCATCCGTGGCTACGGAGGAAGCAGTTCGAACATCGGAAGTAGCTCGGACGTCGGAAGTAGTTCGGACGTCGGAGGCTTCATTTGAAGGGCGACGACGGCGAGTGTGGAGGCGCGAGGGAGGTGGTGCGGTGGACTTTGAGGCCTGTGCAGCGGCGGCGGCGGCAGCTTTCTCGGCCTTGTCCTGTTGCCGCCGACGCGAAAAATTGCGAAGAAGGCCACCTGGGCCTGACGACATTGTGGAGCAGGTTACGAGAAAGGACGTGGGCACGTGGAGGGACCGAGCTCAGTGGTCCGAGCGAAGGAGGGACGATGTGAAGAGTAAAACGGTTTAAAGGTGAGCGTTGTTGGGAGGAAGACGGCAAGGCGAAGACGGGTGAGCAGCTGGTTGGACCGTTTGATTTTTCGGTCAGAGATTTGAAAGAATACAAATGCGGAACTCGTGGACACGTGCAGATAATTATACTACCAATGGGAGTAGCCAAATTAGTAGGAGCTAAGGTATCTCTTGTAAGATGGGGCGGAATACCTCTCTGGTAGGTGACAACTGGAGGTGCACAAGCCACCAGATGCGGTTACTCTCGGGCTTTTCTCAAGATGGGAACAGGAAGAGAGGGGGAAGTTATCAAACTACACGTGTTTTGACGATTCGAACATGATTTGCGTGGCAGTGTAAGCTTGAATGCTCACAGAGAAAGTTACGGTAGCAGGTTTCGAAGGAGGACGTCAGCAGTTGCTGGCTTTGCTGAAGGAAACCATGACCACGGGTCGTAACTTGCCAATGCATCGTGCAGTGACAAGCAGATAGTCTGTAGCTTCGTCTAGTATAACCCCGCACATGCACCATTGGCGTAAACCGTCTGGGAAAGTCTAGTTAAAGTACTTGGTGAACTGAATCAAAAAACCGTACAAGCACTCTTCTCTGTCTTGCCGAGTAGATCAGAAAGCTGAGGAAAATCAACCCGGTCACATACACGTCTCGGAGGTGCACAGGTCTATGCATCTGGACATGTTCAAAGAGTCGATTTTGAAACGAACTTCTCAAGGGCCACCCTACTAGTGCGATGTTACATGCCGCCAAAAACACATCAACGAGAATCAGTCGGTTTGACCTAGACATGTATGGATGTGAGAGATGCTGTAGTATAGCCTTCTGCGTACTAAGCCCTACAGAACGAGTTCCTCTCGCCAAAAATTGTCTTGTTTTCTAGACCTCTCTTGTCGTGGACGGCTAGGCTAGTCTCTTTCTGTGTCCTCGACAGTTTACTTCAAGGCCAACAGATTCACAAACACTCGCGTAGATACAGCATCAACGACATCTCGCTCTGCATTCAGGCAATTATGTCTACAACTGAGCATTCATGTAAAAGAACTTTTCTTTTTTTGATTGCAAATGCTTGTTAGTTTCGCAGGGGGCTCCGCATGTGTGCTGGCATGGTTACCTACGATAGGACATCTGTGCTAACAATGCATCTCAGATCACGGTTCAAGTCAGAATACTGATCCTCACACGGCATTTCAAATTTGGACGATCTTTATTGTATTATAGGTTTTCGACTGGCTATTCTTCAGATATAGCAGGCTGCTATGTGAGGTGCGTTCGCATGTGGTCGCTTTGTGTATGTAGAATTCAGTATAGTCTACACATAGCCTGTAGCCCTCGCTTGATTTCAATGTGCTTGCTTCATGACTTCTGCATGCATTCGAAAATGGAGAGCATGATGCTTCGCAGCGGTTGAGTTACAAATCCGGTATATTCAGTCCAGTCACATGAAAAGTAATGAAGGCTTTACAAGTCGAAGCTCATTGTCACCTCTGCCTCCTCTTCGACGGTCGAGTCTGTGTAGGATTACCCCTTCCGCCACTCCGCAGACACCCTATCTGCTGCCCTTCTGGCCTCAGACGCTTATGTTCGACTCTTCTCCGATCACCCAATGCTCGTTCTGACCCCGCACCATACGAGCTTTCGAAGTTTCGTTTACGCAATTTCTCACCAAACCGTTTCGAAGGATCCTGTCTATGTCGCGACATGACGTAGCGCTCATCGCCTGACCCTGTCGAACGAACCGAATTGGCAGCAAGCAGCGATGGCACATACCCTGAGCAGCTGTCGTCAGCTGCCGACCCCGACTCTGCAGGCTGCGCGTAATCCCCTTCCTCAAACAAGCTTGTCAAGTACGTGCCTCGAGACTCTTCTCCAGCTGATAGACTATCCCGCACACGCAATCTCAAAACCACAGGCGAAGGTATGCATCTTTGCCACATGTCGCGCCGCGCACTTCGGCGCAATGGCAGCAGGCGTACCTCCCCCCCGGGACTAGACCAACTTCCTTGACCTTCACTAAATCTCTCTCCACATAACGCAGAATGGCGGGCATTTCGATTCTCATCACCCTCTCCATCCAGAAGTGCGCTGTCCCACTCCTCCAACCCGCCTTCTCTCTCCATCCTTCCTACGACCCTTTCTACAGCACTTTCCACCGCCCTCTCTACGCCTCCCTTTCCACATACCCTCTGCACTGCTCCCTCCACAGCCTTTTCCACCGCACATGTTACCGTCCTTTCCAAAACTCCACTCAGTCCCCTCTCGACCTCCCTCACCACCACGCGTGGCATCACCTTCACTCTCCCCTCCAACTCCTCAACCCTAGCCACCACTTCCCCTACCCCCCCCCTCTCTCTCGCCTCCTCTCTTACCGTCGCCACAAGCCCGTGCAACCTTGCCACATCCGCGCCAAGCTCCTCCGCGCGCTTCTCCGCCTCCTTGTGCACACGCTCGAGTTCTGTCAACAGTTGCGGCACGCGTGCGTCAACAGCGCGTACCGCCGTGCGCACCTGCTCGTACCGCGTCAGCAGTCGCCCCTCCCGCTCATGCGCAATCAGGTCCAGTGCTGGCTGCGCGGGGAGCACGGACGAGGAAGGAGGGGGTTGTGGTGGGGGGGTGACGCATGAGGTGGGGAGAGGGGGAGGGCGCAGTTGCTTCCAGCGAGCATTGGGAGACGAGCGTCGAGGCGGAAGTGTAGCGGGACGCCTCCAGCCGAGCGCGGAGGCTTGGGAAGAAGGGGCATAGGGTTCCCATTGGGAACTGCTTGGGAAAGAGGCGCTCATGACGCGAAGGGAGGCGGGCGTGGCGAGAGTGACGGGTGGGAATGGATGCGGAAAGGTCACACGCATGGGAAGTCGGTTGGGTGGGATAGGACGGGCGGGCATAGTGGCGGGTACATTGCGTTTCGGTTCTGAATGGATTTATGAAGAAGAGACAGGCTGTCTATTCTGGAATAATCCGAAGACAGTTGATCCATGCTAGCATGCGAGATCAATGGCCGTTGGGCGAGCGTCGTGGAAAATGCGCTTTCAAGGTGTATAGAAAGGGCCAGTGAGGAGATTGAGTCCATGAGGGCAGGGTGCTGTGCGGAACGTTCCGTTGACTGCGATAAATTGCCCTGCCGTCGTCGGAAGCACAACCCCTAACGTATATGCCACTCCCGTCGTCGTGAAAATCCTCACCTACTCACTCGTTGCATCAAGTTGTCCACTTCGCTTGCTTCCTACCTTCATCCTGCGTTGCCAACTTTGTCGCCATGACTGCTTTCGCACCGTCCCCGTCCCTGTCCCTACGGCGAGGGCCGGTCCGTCATGCCTTTGTCTCCGCGTTCACCCCGTCAGTACCGGCGCGTGCGGCCTTGCCGCGCCGCGCTCGCCTACCTGTGGATGTTCCTCGCATGGCGGCAGAGACCTCCGCCGAGGCGCCTACGGCGCCTACGGAGGAGCGCTTCGAGTTCCAAGCTGAGGTTTCGCGTGTGATGAACCTTATCATCAACTCGCTTTACTCGAACAAGGAGATTTTTCTGCGCGAGCTCGTCAGCAATGCATGCGATGCTTGTGATAAGAAGCGCTTTTTGGCGCTCAGTGGGGGGAGCGATTCCGGGGCACCGCAGATCCGTGTGAAGGCCGACCGCGATGCGGGCACTATCACCATTGAGGATTCGGGTATTGGGATGACCAGAGCCGAGCTCATTTCTAATTTGGGAAGCATTGCCACCTCGGGTACTTCCAAGTTTGCAGAGGCGTTGGGAGAAAATGGCTCGGGTGATGTGAGTCTGATTGGGCAGTTTGGTGTTGGGTTTTATTCAGCGTATTTGGTTTCAGATCGCGTGGATGTGGTCACAAAGTCGTATACCGATCCCAACGCGAAGCAGTACCGGTGGGCGTCTACGGCAAACAATTCGTTTACTGTCACCGAGGATGACTCTGAGCCTCTTGAGGGAGGGTCGGGGACGAGGATTACATTGCACATCAAGGACGATAGCAAGGAATTTTTAGATAATTCGCGTCTCATCGACCTCATCAAGAGGTACTCCGAGTTTATCCAGTTTCCAGTATACGGCTGGGAGAGTCGCACTGAGTTTGATGAAATGCCGGACGGTGATGAGAAGGATGCGGATGGTAAGCCGAAAACGAAGAGAGTTCCGCGCACTGTCGAGGAATGGTCCCAGGCAAACAAGCTCAAGCCACTCTGGATGCGTAAGCCGAAAGAGGTCGAGCCAAAAGAGTATGAGGAGTTCTACAAGACTTTGTCGAAGGATTTTACTGCCCCGCTTGCTCACACTCATTTTGCTGTCGAGGGTGACGTTGAATTTCGCGCGCTGCTATTTTGTCCCCGGGTTTTGCCGGCTGCACTTAGGCAGAACATGTTCACGGATGAAGGTCGCATGCTCAAGCTCTACGTGAAGAGGGTCTTCATTTCGGATTCATTTGAGGACATCTTACCGCGGTGGTTGTGCTTTGTGCGGGGTGTCATTGACTCGGAGGATCTGCCGCTGAATGTAAGTCGCGAAATACTGCAGAAGAGCAGAGTACTGCGCATCATCTCGAAACGTCTTGTTCGAAAGGCTATTGACATGTTCAAGTCTATCAAGAGCAGAGACAATGGTGATTATGTCGAATTTTGGGGTCAGTTTGGGCGCTATGTGAAGGCAGGTATTGTGGAGGGGAAAGACCATATTGATGATCTTGTGAGGCTTTCCATGTGGGCATCCACAAACAGTAGCAACCAGTTGACCGATTTGGAAAGCTATGTTTCTCGAATGAAAGAGAATCAGAAGGATATCTATTTTGTTGCTTCTGACTCACGAGTCGCTGGCGAGTCTGCTCCAGCGATGGAGCGTCTCAGGAAGCTAGGATTTGAGGTTCTGTTCCTTCTTGAACCGGTCGATGAAATTGCATTCCAGAACACGTCATCGTTTTCTGCGAAGCGTAATCCAGACGACAAAGAAGAAACAAAATTCAATTTCGTCGATGCGGCTAAGGATGATCTTAACTTGGGTGATTTGAAATCGGAGGACGAGAAGAAGGAAGATGAAGCTTTGGCGGAGGACTTCAAGCCTGTCGTGGACTACTTTCAATCTTTGCTCAATGATAAGATCGGAAAAGTGCAGGTTAGTGAGCGTTTGACAGAATCGCCTTCTACTATCACTCAGTCTTCATTTGGAATTTCTCCGACTATGGAGCGTTATATGAAGGAGGTAGGTGCCGCAGACATGAGCGACCCAGGCATGTCATCATTCATGGTGAAAGCTCGCACTCTCGAGATCAATCCGAAGCATCCTATCGTGAAGGATGTCAAAACATTGCTTGAAGGTGCTGCAGGCAGCGAGGATGAGCAGCTGAAGCAAACATGCATGTTGGTGTATGAGCTTGCTCTTCTTACCGGTGGATATCCGTTGGATGATAACGCGAAGTTTGCGAAGCGTGTGAGTTCGCTTGTGTCATCAAGTGTTGAAGCCCCGGAGGTCGTTGTTCCGGAGCCAGAGGCACCTGCTCCGTCTCTGGCCAACGAACCTGGTGGCGTTGACCAAGAGCAGATGCGACAAGAAATCGAAGCAAAGATGCAAAAGGCACAAATGGATCTTGGGGAGCTGGAAAAGCAAGCTGGTGTCGATTCGCAGAAGGATCTTGATGGACTTGAAACTTCACCAGACGATGAAGGGGAAGTCAAATCAGTGAAATCAGAAATTGTTGAGTAGATTATTTGTCGAACATAAACGTTCGCTGAGGTACGTGGCTGATTTTCAGGAACACAGAGCTTTTTGGACAGGCGAGCGATACAGAACTAGACCGAAGTGAACACGGAACACTGTTGTGGTTGCATATTTTCATTGCGAATTCGTCATTTACATCCCAGAGTCTGCTGCCATTTGGATTATCCATGTCGCATTGGTCGCCGACCTGTAAACCTGATCCATAGTTGCGTTATTCCGAGTTCGGATTGGACCACGCGCCGACAGCTCTCGGTCTTATGAATCCCATAGTCGCCTGGACATAGTGGCGATAGGTCCAAAGAATAGCAATAATCGCAATGATATATTATTGTGCAAAATGAACCCTGTTTATCAAATGTTAACCATTTTGAAGAGTTCATTTGTGAACCCTGTAATCGAGGTCAATGGATTAGGGTTAGGGGGTTCGGAGAATACGGATTGGGGAAATAGAGGTTTTCTTAAAGCATTCGGGGATTAGGGGTTTAGGGATAGGGGGGGATGGAAAGTACTCGCGAACGACTTGAAAAAACACCTGATTGTGCAGGTCAAACTGCAAGATTTGCAGACGTGTACGCTTCGTTCTCATACTTTTTAGTTTTGAAGTAAAAGCTTTGGCTTCAGTATCTCACAAGCGGCACAACACAAATTTATTTTAAGAAATATTTAGAACTTCACCCCTGTCCTGCCAGAGAAGGCCAAGATCTTTCGAATGTTATAAAAATCTAAGAAATCGGCTAGTTCTAAGTTTAAATCATAACACGCCTTAAACCTGCCTCATATGAGGCGGAATGTACAATAGATTCTAGCTAGCCTCAAGTGTCTATTGGACATTGAAAGTTGCCTCATATGAGGCCAACTGACCATCGCGAAAATATGTTAATTACATAATATGTATGATGAATATGCTAGCTGTTGTACGTGTACTTTATCTCACCCCAAACTATGATACCAAAACAAAGGGTAGCGTGCTCCGTTGCACTAAGTCTCTTACTGAACAAAACTTTCGCTGATTTTTCCTACTGGTCCACTCTGCCAGAACAGAGTACTCAAAGACCTTCAAAATAGATACGGCGCACAGCGAAAATGGAAATCTCTCTGATCCTTTAATATCTCCACAACACTTCGTGTCATACAGTATGAGGCCAAATGTCCAATCGACACTACCTAGTGTCTATTGGATTGGGAAGGTTCGGCTGCCGCAGAACCTCCCGCCCACTACGGAGACGGCTTCCTGTATGTCCAGGCTGTGGTGCATCTACTTCCTGTACCCCCATTTGCGACAACCCTGATACCATGGCGACCACACGAAAGACTGACCTCCTCATAAAATCTATCGAAGTACCTTTCACCAAATTGGGGAAGACGGATGGCCTGCACATAGTTGACGACATCACTTCTATACTGAGAAACTCGAGATTTTCTCTCACGCGCTTCGGAATTCGCACTCGCTCTTCCAAAGAATCCCGCTCTCTCTCACTCGCTGTCGTCAAGAAGGAGTTTCACCTTCGCGGCTTCTCTACAACGCGGTTGTTGGACCATAGCGGTACGTCCTTTGAAATTACGTACTCCTGGGATCCTGTCGAGACGCTGCGAACGTAGAAAGCGGAAACCAACACATAATCTTGCTACTGCCGCTCTTGTGATGACTGTTGTCAACACAGAATGCATCTTTTCGTGCATACACTGCAGATCAATATGCATCAAAAACTTTGCCAAGATCTCACGAAAGATGTTGTGGATAGCGTGCCCGAGAATGTCATCTGGGACGCTAGCACGTCGGGGGACTACTGGTTCGTAAGATTTGTATAGATGTATACGGATACATCCACCAGTACATCTAGGAACGGAGCCCTCGCAATCCAACCCGCGTGAGAAGTGGTACATGGCACGAGTGCTGGTCGTCGACATCGGCTCGGCACGCGCCACGAATGGGACACTTAACTATATCGCGAGCCCCAAACGTAGTATTCATATCCTTTGCATTGAGTATGCATAGTGTACACTGCTTGGTGTCTCGCTCGTGCAGTGATCAACTATGTGCACTTGAAATGAAACATCTCGTACTGCGTAGTTTCAGAAGAAGTGTTTCCAAGTGCAGCAAAGTACTGACCCGTACAGTCGAGCCAGCTTCACCTAATCCGGTGTAGCCTTCTTCCTATGTGGGGTGGCCACCCGTTCTTAAGGAGACGAAGGGGGCCCTGAATCCAACACTTCACACCACTTTTGCTGTAGCCTTGCTATAACTGACCACCCCAAGGCGAGCGGCGCAGACTTCTTGTGCTAGACAGGCTTTGAACGTATCACACAAAGTGGAAAAGCACAGTAAAGTTCCAGTCGACGTTAGGAAGACGTTATTAACGTGGTTTTTGGGGGGTTCGGTCGTCGGAACTTCACCTCGTCATCTTTGCGCAGGTACCTTGACGTTGACTATACTTACCAAGCGATGACTTTTTCTGTCTGTGATACAATGAAGTGCGTAGGTGACCAGCATGAGTTCGTCACCTACAATCACTAGATCCAAATGGAGGTCGGAAGATATTTGTTCTGCGAGCGGAGAGTGATAAGACTTGTGCTGTGCGATGCGATGCTGGAGTCGGGGGTTAGTGGAGGTGGAGAGGTTAAGGGGGTGGAGATGATGGTGCGGCGTTGCGGCACAAACGGCAATGAAGGTTGCCCGAGTTGTGCGGCGTCATCAAAGAGTGACAATATTTGTATTGTGCGATGCGATGCGGGAGTTTAGGCCGTTGGATGTGGAGATGGTAACGGAGTAGGGGTGATGTTTGGGTATGGTGATGCAAAATAGAACAAATGTTGAGCAGGTTGCATGTTGCAGTTGTAGAGTTGCAAGACATGGGGGGCGATATGCGACGTAGAGAGTATGGGTCGCTAGAACAGGAGGAGTGAGCAGCAGACTGGGGATGGTACTACGATTTGATGAGGGCAATACAGGTCCGTCCAAAGACTCTACAAGTACTGTACATATCAAAGTACAGAAATGTAGTAAAACTAGACCGGGCTTCCACCATACGCCGTAGACGTCTGGGGTAGCTGTAATGAGATCGATGTGCAGAAGCACTGCGTTTAGAACCGCAAACAGAGCACTTTTAGTGCAGTAAAACTAGGCCTAGACTTCCACACGTTACAGTACGCCACGTAGTATGACTGCATTGTGTATTTTCCATTGCCGTAGTATTTCAGCTAGTACTACTAGACCTGGACGCCCAATAAGTAGGAGTCCGAGTCAACTAATACTTGATCAAGACGTCCACGTGGTGGAAATTTGAGTCTAATAGTACTGAAACTGGACGCCAGTCTGGTCGAGGTCCGGGTCTCGTTATCCTACATTTGCAACCACACAATGTGCAGTAGACTACACGTATCACTAGACCTGATACTACACCCAGTACGCGGGCTCATTCCTTTCTGTGAACACTGGAGTTGAGATGCTCTTGATGGGCTTGCCATAACTTCTCTTTGTAGTTGTTCACCATTGTTTCAAAATGAGCTGTCTCTCGCTACTGCGCCCTAAACTTGCTCGTCTGCTCGGCAAGCACCTCGCGGAACTTTTCGATTAGCCCGCGAAATACCGATCGTAGAAAAGATACAGCGAAAGGCCCAAACTTGGTCCAGGACGGTATGAAAAGAGGCGAAGAAGAAGCATATCTCTCGTCCAGTGTACCTATGGGATATGCAGCCGCGCGAGGAGTCTGCCATGCTGGACGGAGGGTATGTGGCCATACAGGGGAGGCAAAACCTGGCATAGAGACAAGCAGTGCGGAGGCAGCTCCGGCCTGAAAGTTTGTGCTGGCCGTGCTTGGCCCATGATGTAAACCTGTTGGAGAAAGACGAGCAGTCACCTGGCTTGGATCACTCCTGACTATAGCTGCCGACGATGGTGCAGCGCTAAGGGTCGAGAAAATAGTGATAACACCACCTCGTTCACCTTCCTGACCAAATGAAGCCAGCACTGAGGTTGTCTGGGGCTGCCCAACTAGCGTCGACTAGCCTACAGGGTGCTGCTGAACTGTACTGACCTAGCTTTCACATGTAGTCACAGAAACAGCCGCACCTTAGACGCCTTCATCTTCCTCCAGCTATTTGTAGGTGCGTTCGCGATAGTATGGATTCGGAGCAGCCTTTCCCTCTCGTCTAGCCGGCTGAGTTATTGATGCACCGGCGCTGGATTGACAGAACAGACGAGGCGAAGTCTTGGTCAGAGGTACAAATTCCGGGCCTACTCCATGGTTCTGAACAATTGTGCAGTACAGATCCCGTCTGGTACTAGTACTAGCGCCGTTATAAGAGCACAAAAAAGCTGAAAGTGACCGAGAATTGCTCGAGGTATCGCAAGTGTCAGCGGTAGGACTGGGGACAGTGGCTAAGGGCCTACGAATGGGCAAACGAGAGGGTTACAAAGTTTCAGACTTTATGGATGTCACTAATGAGAGCGGTAGAAATCTGGTCGTGTGCAGGTCTAAGAATATGAAATTGTATGAAACTGAACTCAGAAAGATAACACCGTTCTGCTACTGTATTTGTACATAAGCGGATCCTGACCGCTGTCAAAAGTGAAATCCATCACATCTGAATGATCATTGCTTTTCAAACCTCTGTTTTCTGCCAGAGCGCCCCCGGACTCGTCCAATTTTCTGGGCGACTATTCTTGCAATTGAGCACAAGTCTTTTTCAGCGGCCGTGGCGTGGCCTTCTCGATGGAAACGGTTCCTGCATAAGCCTGTAATGTCTGGGACTATTTCACCGCTCACTATGCAGTAAATCCATTCCGCCTACTCAAAAGTTGGACATTGCCCCGTAGTTCGTGAATAGCTCTTCACCCTTTAGTACCTTACGCATTATATAGATCATAAAGATGTGAAGTCAACAAAGAACTCTCTGCGCCCAATGTTAAACCCGAAGTTTACGTCTTGTACTTTAGGTGAATCGCCGTGGCGTATTTCTCTGCGGTAATTGCAAGTGTGCAAGTGGACCTCTCGTGCACTTAGAACAAATAATTAGCCTTACCAGGCAAACTCTGTAGCTCCCATTTTGGAATGGCCGTCGTTCGGTCCAGACAACCGTTTTTCCTTTACAGAGGGGTTTTATTATTTGTCTATCTTTATACTTCCACCTTTCCTTCTTTTAAACAATCCCCATGGCGTGGATGCTAAGCCCACTCTCGTGAGTATCAAAACATTCATTTTGTCGCAGTGGTGCCGTTCCTTGACCCAGTCGATATTAGCTTGCAACCGTCAATAGCCACGATCTTTAAAGACACTTCAGTCGATCGGACACCTTCTAGATTCCATTTTCAACGCCCTGTCAGTACACTGTTTCTTGGTGATTGAGCTGTAAATCCAAAGCTCAGTAAGCCGGCCATTCTCGCACGCTTTTTCGTGACGCATACTCTCAGGCTTTGTAAAATCCGAAACGAAGAGGCGAAATTTAAATATGACATTGGATATGCAATACATGCGTAACGGTGTACTTAGCCGACAAGAGTAATTGAGTGTCTTCGCAAATGTCGTTTCTTCTTTTAGCCTTAGTATAACCTTGGTTTTACTTGCATTTAGTCTGCATTTAGCCATATTGTCTTCAGTTTACCGTCTATTGGTCTGCAGACCAGCTGCTTGACGCTGCACGGTAGCAGCAAAAACATCCAACTCCCCAACAACTGCACAAATGTCGTCTCCTGTGCCCCTTTTCCCGTGAGATATGGCTTCAACGCAGTCTCCAGCTTCTTGAATGGCATCTTGCGCAGGAATACGACAGGTGGCTCATTCTGCTTGCCCTTTGCGAAGTTAAAGCGCTTGCAGGGCTTGTTATTAGCTGGTGAATAATACTGTGACAAGTGGTTGTGGTTATCCTGAAGTACATAGGGTCCATGAGGGAAAGAGCGCACTTTTATCATATCCCAGCTGCTATTTGGAAAAAAGCCCTTATTTAGAAACCGTTTGGCCCGCCATTGCGAGCTTGTCGCGACTAAAACATTGTTTGCACGTTACTGCGGCAACGACAGGTACATGTACAGAAAAGATCACGAAAACAGCATAAACATCTCAATCAAACAGCCCAAATTAGCAAAATGTAATCATATTTTATGTCTCATCATTACCGGCTGGTCTCACCATTACCGGCATCTACTATATGTACATGTGCTGTTTATTTCAGATCCAAGTAGGTTTTTGGTCGCAGTGATTTGGGGGTATGGCCCTATCTTTATGAGCAGCACTGTACCTCTTACAATGTGATTTTGTTTTTCCATTGCACATATTGACTGCGAACACGCAGAGTGGTGATCGTGCGAGCACATGATTTTCGGGTATTGGTGCGTCTTGTTTTGCACCTAGTACAGTCTGTCAAAACCCCAGCGTTGGGCGAGCCATGTCAACATATCTGCTAACTTCGAGATAGCCTGAGTTATTAGTGAGGATGTTGTCTGTGAGGAACACTAAGCAGGGCGCGTTTGTCGCTTCAAACTTTTTTACTCCGTGCAATGTTTCGAGCATAGCTCGCTCGAGTTGGGCCATCTCAGTCAAGGCAGAAAGACGCAAACACAGTCATCGGAACAGGGAAGCGTACCTGTTACCGTTTGTGTGCTCGATTAGGAATAGTCTGTCGCAGACGGGGAACGAGCCCCTGCATGGCAACGAAGAGTATACGGACAAGTGCAATTCGAGCAGCGAAACACTAGAAGGCGATAATGATGATTCTAGCGAAACAGACGAAATCTTTTTCGACGGTTTGTCGTATCCCGCCGAAGTGTTGGAGTGGCGTTCATCTAATCCTAGCTTGAGGAACATGGAACAGAAGCTTAACACTCTGGTGTCACCGGCGCGTCTAGACGATGTCACTGCATCTCCATTCTCTTCCGACGCCTTTTCCACACGCATCTGCAATGGGGAGCATGAGTATAACCCCCCGCGTGTTGAGCAGGCCTTTGTTGATACTTTCCGCAGGTCGTCGCCTTACATCAATGCCCATAAGGGGCTTGTATTCGTCATCCATATTACGGGGGCCATGTTGGGGGAGCGACTGTTCTCGTCAGTTATGGAAGACATCGCTCTAATGTATATAGTTGGTATCAAGCTAGTTCTCGTCCTTGGTCCACAGGCCCAAGTTAACCGACGTTTGGCAAAAGAAAATATTCAATGCCGTTTCGTCGACGGAATCCGTGTAACTGATCAGCCCATCCTCGAAATTGTCAAAGAAGTTGCCGGGAGCATGCGCTTCGAAGTTGAAGCTACTCTCGCAAAGGGAGTTACGAATATGCCTAGCACAAGTCGTATCAGCGTTGTAAGTGGGAGCTTCTTCTCTGCGCAGCCTATTGGCATTATAGATGGCGAAGACTTTGGTTTTACCGGCAAGGTGCGGAGAATTGATAGAGAATCTATAAGCAAGAGGCTTGATCAAGGCGATATTGTCATTGTTCCAAATATTGGCAGTTCGCCTTCAGGGCAACACTTCAACTGCTCATCGGACGAGGTCGCAGCCGAATGCGCAGGGCAACTCGATGCGGAAAAGCTCATTTTCATGGGAAGTGGTGACAATCTTTACGACAAACAGACCGACCGCAATATTTCAAATCTCACTTTAAAATCTGCCGCAAGGTTTCTGCGTCTGCGGGGGCCGGAACTTCCAGGTAACTTCCGGAAATCGTTAGAAGCGTCGGTGCAAGCACTGAATAAAGGTGTCCGCCGTGCACATATCTTGAACAGAAACATAAACGGTGCACTCCTGATGGAGGTTTTTCATCGAGACGGTGTAGGCCTGATGATCTCGAGAGATTTGTACGAAGGTTTTCGCCGAGCACGTTTGTCTGATTTAAGCGGCTTAGAGGAAATTATCAAGCCACTTGAAGAGCAAGGCATTCTGAAGCATCGGCCACGAACGACACTGGAACGCGACATTGATCAATTCGTGGTCATTGAGCGTGATGGAATGATCATTGCGTGCATGTCGTTGTCGAGATTACAAGACGAACCAAAATGGGCAGAGCTCGGATGTCTTGCAGTGCACACCGATTACCGCAAGTTGGGTAAGGGGGATGCCATGCTTGGGTTTACGGAAAAAATTGCTTTTGATATGGGTGTCCGGCATCTCATCATTCTTTCTACTCAAAGCTTCGACTGGTTCAAAGAGCGAGGCTTCTCTGAAGTGGTCGTCGAAGATCTTCCCAGTTCTCGACAAGAGAAATACGATAGAAGTAGGAAGTCGAAGATTTTCCACAAGCTGTTAGAGGGAAGCCTAGCGGTACGTAAGCCCTGGTCAACGCCTGTTAGAATGAAGCCGATTTGGTAGGATGAGGAATGAGGCTTGTTGCGAAGACAATTTATGGGGAATTGGTAAACCTTTTACATCTCACTCAGACACATGCGTTTGCGAATGTGAGGAATAGTCCCAGATCATCCAGTTGCTGGGGAAGACGCCATGTCGCTGAGCTGTTCTGCCACGTGCTACTGCCACCTGTATCTCATCTCAACTATCTCATTTTGTGTACCTTCCAAAAAAAGCCGCCCAGAACGAAAAAATCATAGGAAACTTTTGATACAGATTACTCATAGGCCCACTTTGGCCTTATCCTCTCCCAGAAGCCAAATTCGAGACGTTTTCATGCTTGACACAGGAGCCTGACTAGTTGACAAGCATATGCACAGTGTGTGAGAGCCCATACTTCGAGGTCACTAATGTTTCATACATAAATCTCTACGATTGCTCTTCCATGCGGTCGATCGGTTTGCTTCGTGTTTGGGTAGAATGCTCCAAAATCAATCTTTACTAGCGTTGCGTGTGTGCCCTCGGCGATGGCTTTGTTGTGTCGTCTGCCATTTCGTACGTGCTGGGGTGCAGGTCGACGAAGCATAAGTTCTAAACCACCTGTGGTTTGAACCGCGGTTGTTTTGGCACGTTTGCAGAATCGAGTACTTTCAGCGAGCGCGAATTGATGAGCTAGTTGACTCCAAATTTTTTGATTCGGCGCGTACAAGTCAGTCCTGTATGCACGTAGCAGACAGCTTACCTTTCAAAATTAAGGTTTGTTTGCATTGGAATGTGAAGGACTGATAATGACAAAGTGATTCTCATGATATTCTGTCTTCATCATGACAGTGTAAAAGATGACCTTTGTGTAGCGAATCGTCAGATCAAAACAACGACGAGGTTACGCACCAGGAAAGAAATTGATGGTACGTGCGGTTTCAATCCCTGATATCTGACCTAGATGAAGAGCCGCCCTGTGTGTCCGCAGGAAGAATCCCTCTGTTATCCCTTGCAAGTTTACCATTTGATTTCTCCCAGCAATGACCGGGATGTGTAGACCTGAGCTAAGCGCTCCGATGCAGCTAGGGCCATAGACAGCACGAGATGAGCAGCTCGCCTACATTCCGCAATCAACTGCACATCTGTGAGATCTCCTGAACTACAGTACAGACTGAGGCGAGCAGAGGGTAGATATCAGCACTTCTGAGTAAGCCTATTTCGTAGCCACATCTAAAGCTTAGTAGCGTATAATCGAGAGTCGAAATCAATATTCTTGACTTTGGACTGGCATCAGTATGCAAACCACTTCGACTCTTGATACGGTACGGGGTCAGGGGAAAAGGTATGCCCGTCACAACAGTAGCAGTTTTCTGAGGCAGCTTGGAAGAGGAGTTTACGTTTCCGAACTGGTTTTTCGATTGATACTAAAAAAATCCTATCGGTGAATTTTCTGCAAATAACCACACAGAACGTCTTCTTGTCCGAAAAACCGATCAATTCGAGTAGGATTTGCGCAGAGAGTAAGGATTCAGGCGCGTGATTGGTATTCATGTGTATGAGGTGTTCTGGCAGATACGGTACCAACCAACCAGAAATGCCAGGGTGATAGTATGAATTATGTTACATTCCAGTGCAGTAGATCTTAAGAGATCATATGGACGTTGAGCGACGTTCATTTTCAGGATTTAGTCAGTGCAGATTCACGTGACCGATCTACATGAGTACCCACTAACCACGCACACTCTGTACAGTGCATCCAAACTTCAGTTTCGATGTTTTTTCTGTCGCACCTTACTTTCTGGTCACAACGTTTGTCCCATCCCTCTCTTCTACATCGCAACTCTGTTTCCTTTCATTGACTCTACTTCCTTTACTAAGTCCCTCGCGACAACTCGTACAATGGGTATCGGTGAGGAATGCGATGGTCACTTTGAGCAAAACTCGGAGCAGCACGCCGAATTTCTCGCTTCTAAAGAGCGTGTTCGCGAGCGTATGTCGAGGGCTCGTACTGGAACGCATGGCTTATGCACTCACACCACAGTCAGCCGCCGCGAGTTTGACGTTCAGCTGGAACACCTGCGGAAACAGGTTGCTCCGCTTTTGCCAGTTGAAAACCTCGTGTCGAAGACGCCGCGTGCACCTCCGTCTACACCGGCGGGGTAATCTAGGCTGGGGTGGAGCAGTCGGGCTTGTGAGGTATCGGGTATCGTGTGAGTGAGAGAATGGTGGCACTGTGTAAAGGTAGGGACGTATGTTTACCGAGCAGCGGGTAGAGAATAATTTCGTCTCATGACATGCAAGCTAGGTATGCGTTTTATGTACAAAATGGAAAAGCTTATTAGACTGCCATCTCCATGGCAATCGCATTGTGCGGTTTGTACCCCTGCAATTCCAGATCATCAAAGCAGAAATCTTCGATGCGATCTCTATTCCGCACACTCAGTGTCGGAAACGCCCGCGGCTCGCGCTCAATCTGCTGCTTTAGTGCCTCTACATGATTGCTATATACATGCGCATCTCCCAACACGTGCACAAAGTCGCCCGGCTTTAGTCCGGTAACCTTCGCGATCAGGCAAGTCAAAAGCGAATATGACGCAATATTGAAAGGGACCCCCAACCCCATATCGCATGACCGCTGGTACATCTGGCACGAAAGCGCGCCGTTTGCCACATAGAACTGCGCGAGCAAATGACAAGGGGGCAGCGCCATTTTCTCTGTCGCGCAAGGGTTCCATGCAGACATAAGTATGCGCCGATCGTCCGGGTTATTCCTCACCTTGTAAATAACGTCGGCCAACTGATCCTTCCCTTTGCCCGAATAATCGGCATGCATGTCGCTATACTCCGCGCCAAAATGCCGCCATTGAAACCCATACACAGGTCCCAAGTCGCCAACCTCACGCTCTGTGAAGCCACGCGAGTCGAGAAACTGCCGTGACCCATTACCGTCCCAAATGCGCACATTTTTCTCGGCCAGCTTATTTGCATTGGTGCTGCCTTGGATAAACCAGAATAGCTCCTCTGCTACACCACGCCAAAACACACGTTTTGTTGTTAGAAGCGGGAAAGATTCACGCAAATTGAAGCGCATTTGTTCCCCAAACAGGGAGTAAGTACCGACTCCAGTTCGATCGCCTTTCCGTAATCCTCTTTCGATGATTCGACGCACCAAATTCAAATATTGCATCTCCCCATGTTGACCAGCCGGTTCCAGGGCTACACCTTGTGGCGAGACTTGCCTCTCGGTCGTTCTCCTGTACTCCTTCATACGAAAGGTCACCCCATTCTCCTTTTTGTCACCCGATACAGAGACGAGCTCAAATCCAGAGCCTTCCGCTTCCATGTCAACCGGAAATACCTTATCGGCAGGAAACTCCTGTACAATGTCTGTATAATACACTCTCTTTGACCATTCCTCCCTTTCCAACGCCTCTTTAAACACTTGTTCACCACCGATCACATAAACTACATGCAACCCACGCGACCGCAGTAACTCCGCAGCAGCGTCGAACGATCCGGCCAATAGGACATCTTCCGGTAATCCCAGGTCTTGTCGCGAGCGTGAAGAAAGGATGAGGTTGAGCCGACCAGAAAGCGGTTTTACAGAGGACGGGAGAGAGGCGTAGGTAGCAGAACCCATGAGGACGGGCGAGCCGGAGGTGAGTTTCTTAAAGTGACGAAGATCGCTCGGGAGGTGAGGCCAAGGGAGCTCACCGTTCCGACCAATGCCGCGGTTAGGACGACACGCCGCAAGGACAAGACGTCCGTCTATATGCACTTTCGCGACCATGACGTGTTCTTACTGCAAGTAGAGTGTGTGCCGGGCAAACTCTATCGACTGTAGCTGAAGTGTACTGACTTCACTCTGAATTCTTCTTGCGTTCCTGAACAGCACCACGAGAAATTAAAGGATTATGATCAACTTGGAGCTTTGCGTTCGTTTTATCTACAGTACTGCAGCATATGCTCGCTCCCGCCAAAAATAAATGGCGGTTTTAACCAGCGAATTCCGTCAATAGTGAGCGATTCTTATATCAAAGCGCGGTGTCAGTCTTGACTTGCCCCCCGAGGCGTTTCGGGATGGGGCTTTTAGTGATGACGTTGATAGTTCTCGAGCGCATCTATTTCTACACCTAGCCCTTTCGTATCTACTAGGTTTGTGTTTTTTACGCTATGGTTTCGTTTGTCCATCGACGCCGACGCCCGGCGTCGGCCCCGAACCGCACGCCACACTAAGCCCAGCTCTCTCGTCGGTACTGTCCCCCGCGCGACCCATGGGGCAGGAATACGCAAGTAAAGAACTTTAACTACGGTTACCTCTGCCTAGCCACAAGTTTGTCTCACTTCTTCCACATCTCCTCGAACCATTTACCCTACGCGCGCAGCATGCCAACTTCTGGATTGTACCGGAAGGCGACCGCGCGGGAGCGCTGCCTGAGACTACCTCCCGACTAGTACCCGTCGGTATCCTATTGCCGCATGCAGAACATCTTCGCTCACTTGAGTTTCGTTTCTCAACTTCAAAGTTGCCATATGCGAAATCTGAACTCGAGCGCATACCTTCGCAAGAACGCGTCCAAATCATACTGCATATGTCTGTGCAATCATTGACATGCCAATTTTAACCTGCAGGAGAGCCGTCAAGCAGAAAGTGTCAGTGCTAGGTTAATAGGCGTAACGATGGTTCTAGCAGTACGCAGAATTATGCAGTACATTCCAGGTAGTATCAGAGCATCTGACATGCATTTCTTGATCTATTGTTCCCGGACGAGCTACACAGTTTTTCTGACTCACTTTCTCACGCATTGGCAACTTGGATCACACTTGCGCGATTGTGCGCGAGCCTTCTCGCGTACAAACAACTGCAATGAACGAATGGAGCAAGAGAAAAATTTGTACACACATGTCATCCTCTTTACAATTTTACTTACGTGCATTACGAGCGAGGTCTATACACTTTCACTCCTCGACATGCTACATGCACTCACAGAATCTAGTTCCTACTATTATGCTTGTCATCTTCCCCGGCATCGCTCACACGTTTCGCGAAACTGTGAAGTAATCCTGCAGGCCCGCCTGCATCTTGATTTGAATTCCCGTAGTTTTTCCCATTATTCGAAGCGAGCGACTTTGGTCCTGCCGGATGCTGGATATCATTGGTGTCTCGAACAGGTGAGCTCCGCACTTGTGGAACAGTCCTGGGCATTGGTTTGGATCGCGGAATCTGTGCAGGAACTGACCGCAGTACGGGTGATCGTGACAACTCTCTGCGGTTATGGTCAAACTGCTTCACATTATCTCCAACGGATGCTGCTCGCACAAGTCCTTTTCTGGGAGCTCCTGAATCCTCATTCCGCCTTAAGGATTCAACCTTCCCGTAGTCATAGCTCAGACTCCGTGCAATTACTGCACTTGTTGTCATACTCCTGATCCTACGCTCGGCATCGTGGCTAGCTATCGCTTCATCTTTTCTTGCCTCAGAAGTCAGTCCCTTGGCATCCGTTTCTGCATGAGTGCCTTCAGAATGCTCAATACCAATCCTGGGACTACAAGTAGACAAGCTCTGCTTTGAAATCCCCATTCCACTTTCCTTGTCTACTGTCCCAGGCTCTCGAATCAAACCATCATTCGCTGGTGATCGCCAAAACTTCTTTTTGTCGTTCTGCGTCGCCCTTGTAGGCTCCGGCTGACGCCCATTGCCCACCTCGTCAGCCACTGTCAGCCAATACCCTTTCACTTGCATCGCGGTTTTAGGAGACATTATGTGCGCAATGCGCTTCCAATCTCGCCCACACGTCTTAAATAGCTCCTTGAATTTTTCACACTCAGCCCCAGTCCACGATGATGTCTTATGCTTCCGGCTGTCAATTTCTAACTTCGTCTGAAAGTCATCAATGCCTGGAGACACGCAATTATCTCCTAGTCCAACGATGCGGCTTATATTTACGGCACGTGAATCCTGATCGTCAACATCAGTTTTCTGCTCGTTTTTTACCTCATTTTTGAGTGTTCGGGGAGAGACGTCTTGATCTAACATGAGAGCTTCCAGTTCAGAATCAGGATAATGCACACTCTGGCCTTCAGTGCAGTTCTGAGAAGTTATCGTGAGCCTCGGAGATCTCTTCGGCGAGGGATAAACACACGCACGTAACGAAAATTTGGAGGATTCTCTTGGGGACAGGCGAGGCGAAGCTCTCAGGGATGGAGTTGGACTTCGACTCACATCCGTTCTCTCAACTTCATCTCTAGACTTCTCATCCAATGGAAGAGTCCTCCAATTTCTCATGTAGAAATCGCGAAAATGCGACGAGGTTTTTCCTCGCAAATTCATAAAAGCTGAGATCTCCCGCCAAGAAGGACCATAAATTGAATAAGCTCTGAGAAACAGCGACGGACTGATGTCTTCAACGTCAAGATTAGCCGACTCCAGCAGCAACTGCTTTTTAGAAACCATTAACAGAGATGGATGAAGCTTCCTCGTGTGAGTGACAACCTGATTGCCATCACTTGTAGAATCAATTGCTGCATTCTGAGCACTCTTCTCATGGACATGACCTCCTCCCGAACTGTGATTGGTAAGGAAAGACTGCACAGCAGCTTCGATTTCCTCTTCAGTCTCGATCCACAATCTTTTCTTCGCTATTCTCACGATTTGCATCTTCAAAAGACCTTTTCTTTTCAAAGTGGACGCCTCCTTCGCAAGTTGCTTGAGACCTAGGTCAAGCTTGTTGGAATAATAGAACTGACTACATTCCCTCGTTGACTTGAGTTCGAGAAATTTCGCAATTTTTCGAAAATTCTTCGGGTAAATAGCATATTTCTCCAAGAAAGTCAGCTTTTCCGTGAAAGACCATGGGTTGATCGCACGACTATGGTGCAGATCTTTCACAGGGTCTTCAACATAAACTGATTTTGAATCCGGAGGGCCGTACTCGATGTTTTGATCTGGGATCTCAGCCAACGTCTTCGACCAGATATCCTTCGCGCCTGGTGTTCCTCCTTCCGCGGCGATTTCGGAAAGAACTGCATCTATTTCGGCGGTGCTATTCACTTGCCCACTCATGCTAAGTGACGGAAAAATTTTCGTGCTCATACGACCAGAACTTGTCCGTGATGTAAGGAGTGCAGATTGCCCCTTTGTGGAAATCAGCAAGTACCTGTCTCGTTCTCTTATAGCTTCACGTTTTTCCTTTGATTTCTTGTCGCGAGATGATTTCAGACGTCGACGCCATGCTATATGCAACTCGTCATATTCGGTGCGGAGCTCTTTCTTCCTATCAATTGCCGCGCTTTGCCGCTTTCTCAGAACTTCAGTGACCCGGTCCTTCACCTCTTCACTCACGCAAGAGTTGAAAGCATTTTCTGAACGAACTTCCATTTGGAGACCTACCTCGGGATTACTGCACATTGGCCGTAGCTCAGCAGATGCTGCGGCAGCGAGGCACCTGTTACGGGTTAAGACGAGGCGTAACCCTTCCTGAAACTTGTGTACCGTTGTTTCGCGACGATCGCGTTCATCGCGAGCTAGGGATCCAACAGCCCTACCAAATCCATCTTCCTCTTGCTGACGCATCCGCTGGGGATGCCTACGGTCAGCAGGGTTTGCAGATTTAACAAGACCAGTTGATTGCATACGAAGCGCGGATTGAAGTTCAAAAAGCTTGCGGTCAACCGCCACAATCTGATCATCACAGTCGCGAATCTTGCCAGCAATATCGTTTGCCTTCAAAGAGGGGCGCACTAGATCCAGGACATGCAAGGGCTCATGAATGTGTCCCGCAGGTGGCGATTGCCCACGAGGTTTACCGCAGGGTTCTTCAAACCCAATTGCGTTTCGAGGATTATGGTCGTCGAGAGGAGGTGACCGCAATGAGGGTGACTTGATTCTGTTCTCAACAGGCTCATTTGTTTGAAGATTAGAAGGTGCAGACTGCAGTCCATTTTCTCCGCTAGTGGCCTTGGACCTCGCTCGATTCTTTTCGGTAATTGCAATGCGCTCTCCAGGAGGAAGGTGTGTTTTAGTCTTTTCACACAGCACATCTCTCGATGCTTTCCTGCCTTCTATTACTTGTGAAACTGGAGCGGAGTTACGTGACGTGGTCTCACGATTATCAGCCGACAAACAGCTCTCTTCGCTACCTGCCAATAGAACGGAACCTGCTGGCGTCTTCTCGCGTGCAACCTTTTCACTAGCCTCAAGACTAGCCTTGTTCCTGTTCCTGTCAGATTCAATCCGAGCTGGAGTACATAACGACTCGGATAACGGTTTTAGTTCGTCAGAAGACGATCTCAGAGACGAATTCGGAACTCCCAAACTCGATTGATCGCGCCCTTGACCTGAGGCCAGCTCGCGCTTATCCTTTATATTATCCGGAGGCGAAATAGGAAACGCAAGAGAGGACAAAAGCGATCGAAGCTCGACCTTGGGCGCAACCGAAGAACCCCATTTAGGCTTCGCAGAGCCAATAGGAGAGGGGGTAAGAGGTGGCACCGAAAATTTCGCCTTTCCTGCTGCTCTGCTCAACTCCGAGCCAACCAGGTCGGCCCTAGGTGCTGAGCTCTTTAGTGGAACACCAGCACGAGTCAACGATATTGGATGAACTCGCTGTTTCTCAGAGCTCGTCATTTCATCGCGTTTGGAAACGGATGATCTCAAAATTTTACCTTCGCCCTTCGTGTAGCGTGACTTCGAGGCCCCAGCCGGTAAAAGTTCATCGTATTTATCCACTTCACTCATCCCAAGCGTCTGGTGAGGAGAAACATCGGTTCTCGTCCATGTCGCGCTTCTCTCAGCGTTAGCACGTGCATTTGAAGAGGAAAGAGGCTTGTATTCTCCACCTTTCGAAACTCCGGAGGCTGTAATAGAATTCACTGCACTTTTTCCGAGAGATGGAGACGATCCTGAGCGGTCGGGCTGCTCGTCGTCGAGTCGAAGTGTCGACTTTACCAGACCACAGACTTGCAGGAAAGGTTTCTGGCTCCCTTCCGTATGGACTACAGTCTCCTTGACCTTCGATGAACCAATTCCCCCAAGACTCGGATCCACATTCCGCGGTTTCTCGACGGAACGACCGTATGCTTGTCCCATCCTCACACTCACAGGGTGGGGGCTACTTCTAAGTGTTGGTCGCTGAGGTCTGTGAGGTACAGAAGTACCATGATCATTGCTAGATTCTGTCCACAAATCAGAGCCTCCAGCACCCCCTGCTTTTAACGTGTGTGAAGCTGTGCTCGCGCTCTCCCCGACAAGAGCATGCGATTTCTCGTGCATACTGCGCTTTTCCTCCCTTCTGTCCTGCAGAGATTCAGGCCACATTTCGGCTGTTGGTTGCCATTCCTCTGCCTTCGCTGTGCTTGAGATAGCATTCAGGTTTCGCCTTGGCCTTTTCTTCACCTCACCACCGGAATTGCCGACATGTTCTGGTTCCACACAGTGATCTTCAGTGCAATTCTCATCCAGCTGATTCTCCGTACCATGCTCAACACCTGGCTTTCCAGCCAGTTCGTCGCTCTTCATCTCCCGGACACTCTTGCTCGCCAATGACACAGGTCTGTCGACAATTGCTCCTTCCAGCCCCTGCTTCCTTGCGCATGTCTGTTGCTGACGCTTTGTCGCTTTCCAATCCTCGCTGTTTGATATGCTCCCTACGCCCGTTGGTGTTCCTTTCAGCCCATCTGCCGTTGATGCCTTCTTCGCAGGTGATGGCAGAACATCAGGAATCCCTAGCGAAGCTCCACCCGACATCTCCGCAGCAGAGCGCTTCGACGGCAGCACGTATCCAACACCGTGGCTCCTTGCAATACCCACCAAACAATCTTCCTCATCTCTCCTCTCTTTAGTCATAACGCGTGCAGTATTGACATCGGATACAACACGTGTCGTGGAGGCGAGCCCAGAATGCAGGCGTTTAGCATTGCCACGATCTATCCTACCTCCAGTGTGTGGTTGAGTGACCTTGGAAGCAATATGCACATCTTCACCACCCATTTTGTCATCGGAACCTTCCCTACTAATCGCATTTCCAGATGCAGCGGTACCCCTTGCCACTGCGGCAGTACCCCTCCCAATTGCGGAAGAATTCTCTGCGCTTCTCAATATTTCCTTTCGCCCTGGCTGTACATGGAGAGTTCCACCCAAAAATCGACCAGGTGGATCGGATTGCAGTCTGACCGTAGGTGATACGGAATTTCGCGTCAGCTGCTTCCCGGAAAAATGCGGTGAGATCTGGTCGGGATGGGGAGGTCCGATGGCGCGGTCCCCTGTTGAACCAAAGCCAACCCGAGACAAGATTGGAGATTCTGGCTTGAGTGGTAACGGGGCCCCAATCCGAGGAGGTGCTGGGGGCGGAAACACGTGCCGACGTTTCTTTGGCTTCGCAGGCTTCTGGATTTTCGATGCACGTTGATACCATGACGAATACATGGGAGGTGGATCTGCACGACATGATGGACTCCCAGACGCATTTCGCCTGGCATCGCTTTCGTCTCCATGCGAACCTGATTCCGTCCGAATAAGCGGCCCAGGCTCCCCGCGATACGGTACATGGTGATCCGAAAGTACGCGATTAAGCGCGGCGTCTCCACGAGGCTTCAAAGGCGGTGCGCGGATCGCACCGTGCTCAAAATCGGCGTTGTGATACACTCCTTGCTCAAAATGCTCTGTAGAGCGGTAGGTTTGACGGTCTAAATGTTCCACGCGGTGCGACGGACCGGGTTCACCTCGGTAACGATGTGACTCCGGCCGAAGTGGAGGACCATCCGGACGCCTCGACGATGAAGGACTCCGCGGTGACGTACGCAGCCTATTCTGCAAGTTCCGCGACAAGGGAGGAGGCCCGTGATTGTGGTAGGTGGTCGCCGGAGGATATGAATGGGGAAGCGGAAGGTGCGGTTGCGGTTGATGTCTGTGATGCTTGTGCGGCCCACCTCGAAGATACCGTGGACGCATAGACGTAGACAAAGGGGGGGTCCGTGGACGTCGGCTGACCCACCCGTTGCGTGTACCAACCGGCGCGCCGCGTCGACGGTATGGCCTACCTTGCCAGGGCGGATATGTGCGCGAGTGCGGAGGCGGTGGGTCTCCACCCGACATGGTAATAGTTACTTCAAACGGTGGGGAGAGGTCGGGTGTGATGTTCTCATGGCCGGCGGCTTCATTCCACGAAAAGATGAGAAAAATCGCGTGCTTCGACAAAGAGCTCGACGGGGCAGAGGGTGGCGAGTGTAGCGGGCTTATGACTGCCAAACCGTTTCCGAAACACTCCAAAGGGTCGCTGGCGTGCGTTTGGCTGTGCAGTGTAATGTTTCTGTAAGATGCAGTATTGCCAAATAAATAATATTCCCTTGATTAGGGAGCAGACACAAATGTCGTCGTCAAACCATGCCTTTCATGGACGTATCGGTGCGAAAAGCTTCGTTCTCAACTCCCAGTAAAAAAGTAATCCCGCCAGCAATCCATTTCGATACCTCCCTGTCGTCAGATTGGATACAATACTTCATGATGAAAGTATCCCAAATAGAGCACCATGGATGTTCAACAGAGTAAACGCTCGTCATAAACGGCGATCAGACGAATGTAGAGATTTTCAGAGTTTCCGAAAGCACATTCAAGTTCCATTCGAGATTGCAATGCATCAGTCTAAGAACGCTCGATACGGGCTCTGCATCTCACACCACAGTTGACGAGAGCCGGCTATCAGGGGCATTGAACCACCTTACGCAGCTCCAGAGGCCTTATAGAGCATGATTCACTTCGCATCCTCGTTCAAGTCAGAACTACACTCTGGATGCCTTCAACCTGAATAATAATCTTTTGTTGGCGATCAAGAACTTCCCTCGTTGTACTTCCATCTTTTCGTGGGTCGACGCCCCAACTCTTGTCTAGAGGGTTACGTTAAACATGTATTAAACTGGCCCAGAACGTAACAAGTGGAGCAATATGTGTGATCACGATAGTCTTCGCAAACAGAACACACTATTTCCAAATATTTCCTTCCTCAGCCATCTACGATTAGAATTCCTGCACATTTTGCCAAGTCGGCTCTCAACGTATCTTCCATTCGATAGCTCACGGAACTGGACCTGCCTGGCTCCTCAACCAGAGTACGATGCACACCATAGTTCGAAAGAAACACAGACATTCAGTGAGAATCAGGCCATTCAGCAACATCTCCGATCCTGAGTTCATCATACTCGTCACGTGTCATGCCTTGCGTTAGAGCCGAATCTTCAGCACTGTTAAGTTTTGGAGCGAACGGCTGTTTCTAACCCTCCAGGACAAAGAGGCCAAGGATCATTGACGCCGGCGAGAGCGACAAACTGGTTCACACGAACCGTCAGTACATTCGGTGGATACCTTCCTAGGTTTTGCGCCACATCATGCACAGAATGGTTGCAGATGTTCGTAAGGGGAGGCGGAGAAATTAGGGATTCCAGTAAAAGATGTCCAATCGACTGTTTTTGAGTAAGAAATCAACAGGGCATTGGAAAATTGTCGCCCGAGTTCAGCACCCCACAAACCTTGCCTTCCCTGTTACGTGTGTCGCGGCTATGAGGACCAATAACAGGCTGAACATTACAGAACAACAGTTATCAAATACTACAGTACATATAGTAAAAACTCAGCTGTACAAGTTTGGTTGCAAACTGCTCCAATTTGTAAATTGTTTCAGACACGTAATTTGAAATCAAATGTGCACTTGTTTTTCTATAAGTACTTTGAAAAAAGAAGTAAAACATTAGCGAATGCTAACCAAGAAAGTGCACATGACTCGAAAAGTGCAGTGCACGTTACTTGAATATCAGCGTGTCTTTTTGTACAGTCTTGTGGGCTTACAGTACTCTTCTCGTGTAATAGCTCGAACAAGACTGACAACCTGGTCCCCGTTTACGACTTCCTCGACATTTAGCTTTATGAGAGGTCAAATTTGAATAGTGAAAGGTCACTTCAATATTGGAAAATATTTGAAACATTTGCACAATTCGAACTCTTGATCTACTCTGTTCGAGCAGGTCGAAATACTAGCCTCATACAGGTGTAGCCTTGGCCTCAGATAAGGTTACAGTCATGACTGCAATATAAATTTGAAACCTTGGATTTTTTTTAATTTATATGTAAACTGTAGTACCATCACCATCCACATTTTGCTCCTTTCGCGTGCAAATACAAAGCCCCCTACCTCCGTTTCTTACGGCAACATGTTACTGTAGGAGTCTTCGGGCCACTGGAAGAGCTTCCATCTGCAGGTCTAATTCTCATTGAGCACATTTGCGCTTTGAACTCATCTTCTGATAGCTCGATGGTTTTCGAAGTAGTTCTATTACACATTCCTTCTAAGTATCCCTCTTGAATAAATAAAAGCGAACGGTGACATGTAGTGATGGGATATTTCACGCCGACCCGATGAATCTGTGCCGAGCATATGACGCCAATACAGTCGATGGCCACCAAACGCTCTTTTGCGTATTTAGTGCACAACACCGACTGACAAGCAAACTGTCGACGGGACTAATTAGGTACTGTCACAGTTGACATATACTCTTCAAACCAACGAGCCATTTTTATGCACTGCTCGGGACTGTCCCAATGTTTGGTACCACTTATCTCCTGTCTATGTTGCTCAGATCGACTCCTGCCGGTTTGAGGATGATAACGCCTAGTTTTCGAGCCAGCATTTTGGCGGCACCTTACGCATACACATTGCGGATCCTTTTTGTTTTCACGATACGAAAAGCGACACTTGAAGCCAATACTAGGTGCTACTTTATATTCAAAACGACGCGTGCGCTTCGCGCAGGTTTCATAGCTTCTTGAAACACTCTCTGAACGCCCGTATTACCTTTTGCGACCGCAACGAGGACCTGTTCGCGAGTACTTAAGCCGCTACCAAACCAGCGGCCAACAGATCACTTGTCGACTGATAAGAGCAACCATTTACACTTTAGACTGGTCTTTTCTTGCATCCTACGTAGAGCTAGCAGTGTTGATCGATGTGCAACAGTTCCCTGTCGTTTCAAAAGTAGTTGCAGGAGTAGCCCGGCCGCGTACTGCTACGGAATAGCTAGCCGCCGCGCAAACGATATTCGAATAGGGTCACAGAGCACTACTTCTCGGAACTGGGCTAGATCCACAGTGATACTGTAGCGAGAATACGTATCGCGTACAGTTGACCATGCGGACGGTCGATACTTTCATTGACGCGTGTGTCGGCGTTTTCTTTTGCGCTGTGGACTCTACTATCCCACACTACATACATGTGCGTTCCACCTCACTTACAGTTCCAATTTACTTGATTAGATTTCTGAACTATTCTCTGTTCCGTGGTGGGCTATTGAGTGGTTTTGTGTGTAGTCTATAGTTGCAATTGTAGGCTACTGGCGCGGGCTAGCCGGTGGTGTAGAACTTCTTACGTATGCCTGTGTTTCCGGAAAATTATGCGGACGTCCACTGAGTGCAGTACAACGTCTAGTAACACCTGCCGTTCACTACACATTTCGCAGTTCCAAATCTAATAATACCACACCCCGACTTCCATAAGGTGGGCGTCCGAGTCCAGTACTAGTAGACGCGGAATTCCATCAGGTGAACGTCCGGGTCCAGTGTTATGAGACTTGGACTTCCACCAAGTAGACGTCCAGGTCTAGTAATACTAAGCTGCGAACTGCACTTTTCAGAATACCCGGTGTACAAATACTAGCTGATTTACTACGGCCTGTGGAAGCCCAGGATGTAGTTACACTGCGCACCGTACTGCGACGAGTGGAAATCCATCCCTAGTTCTACTGTACTCTAACTGCACTTTTTGCTGTTCCGACTGCAGTTGTACTGCCTAGAAAAGTGCGAAAAGTGCAGCTTCGCATCGCAATTAGTGAAACTAAATCGAACGTCCATTGCGCGCGGTGAACGTCCGGTCTCGTTCTACTACGTTGCTGTACTGCTACATGAATAGTCGTTCTAGACGATTTGGACGGAACTACGTGTTCACTATCATGTCCCGCCATCCTCCCTACTACCTCGCTCAGCCCATCTCCAATGAACCGCATTCTTTACATTGCATCGCGCATCACACGTCTGGGTACTCTTCAACGATGCCACCTATCCCGCCCGTCTTTGCTTCAAGTTCGTACACCACACTCCACCATCACCTGCACTCCGTCACCCTCTCCATCTTTAACAGCCCGCATTCCCCGCAGTGCGTCACACACCACAAGTCTCGCCACACTTCAACAATGGCCCCCCTCCCGCCCACCACCCCTTCCCCCTTGCACACCCGACCCCACAATCACCTGGACTTCCTCACCCTCTCCACTTCCAACAGCCTGCACTCCCCGCATCTCATCGCACACCACACGTCTGGCCACTCTTCAACGATGGATCCCGTCCCGCCCAGACCGTTTGCACCGGTGCGAATACCGTTTCAAATACGCGCCGCGTACCTACGGACGCCGTCGCATGACACGGGAAAACCGACGCTCATCACTTTCTGTTGACAACAGGGCACCTGTGCACATTTGACGAGGTTGCGTCCCTCGTCATTCCGGTCTAAATAGGGCATGTCGCAGGTTCTTGCATTCTACAGTTTCGCCGCCGTGCCTTGAAAATACCCTCGACCGTACGAAACTTTGAAAATCTTTCAATTAGGAACATTACAGTTTCGCTGCTTTTCCATTTCCACCTCTCGTTCTAGTACCCGTCAGAGAACGCATGATGTTCCTTTGTCGACACAGCCAATAGCGTGCGTGTGTGTCGAATGGCAGGCCCCGTCTTTCACCTTGACCATTCCCGCGTGCACGAGACCTGCAGTAGGTTTTGTGAACGCGGGAGTGCTCGCGACCAGACCTGCCGCCATGTACTTAGTGAAAACAAGAAGATAGGTCCACCCGGAGAAAACGTCTTACCTCTCCGTTCTCTCACTTCTCCCGCCAGCCCTTCTCCTTGCAGCCATCTTTGCCAGTCCTCCATATGCGCCGCAAATTTCGGCACTGCGTGTATTCGTCATCCGACGCGTACTCTCTTTCGAAGCACGAGCAGCAGTGTCACTTCCGAATACACCGACCGGCCGAGCTCGTCCCTACTTTTCCGAAATGTTCACCCACTCCAGAACCTCCTGTCCAATACAATGATAACGTCCTTTCTGATGAGGATCCGGCGCCTCTGCCTCCCTTGCTCCCATTCCTGTGTCACCCTGATGCAGAACCGACCACAAGTAAGACCGACCTCCTCATACAATCTATCACAGTTTCTCTTGCCGGAGTAGAGAGGACTGCCGGCCCGCGCACGGTTGACGAGATCATCTCTATCCTCAGGGATCCTGACTTCTCTCTCGCGCGCTTTGGAGTCCGTATTTGCTCCTCACAGGAGTGTCGCTCCCTCACACCCGCTGTTGTCGAGACGGAGCTTCAATGTTAGGCCTCTTTCGGAACTCCTGCGTCGGACCTCAACGGTATGTGCTTCGGAACTGCGTACCTCCAGGATCCTGTCGAGTTCTGGAGAAAGCAGGTGGCACAAGCTCACACAGAGTCCTGCTACTTCCGTCCTTGTGGTGAACCCCGCAGAGCGACACGCATCTCTTAACGCATCTCGTGCAAACCGACGTGCACCCACGAGTTTGTAACGGCCGCAAGGAAGAAGTCATGCATAGCGAGATCGAGGGTGTCATTTGGGACACCAGGACGTCGGGGACCCACTCGTTTGTAGGTTGCATACAGCCCTATACGTATAAATCCGCCACTACACTTAAGGACATCGTGCTCGTTGCGTATCCCGTGCATCTCAGTCTCTTCAACCTCAATGCCGCTTTCCGGCGACGCTGCATAATTCTCCGGCACGCAATAGTTGGCTATCTTCATGTCCAGCTCTTTCCCACCGTGAAAGACAGAGACCTTGACGTCCTTCCACCTTCTTTCACTACTCGCACACCAGACACCAAAACCTCCATACTACACTCCGCCCTGCACTCTCTGCTTTCGGATCTCTATGAAAAGGCCCTAATAGGCTTCGCATGGTCAGGTGCCTACCATCTTCTCTGGAAATGTCACCCAGTCCTCACCAGCTACTGTTACGACATACCCGAGGCGAAGGACATCATCGGCAGCTGATCGGACACAGAAACCAGCCAAAACTTCCACCGTTGCGTGGTACCTTCAAATCTCCTCACTTCGTCCGCCTTATTCCCGCCGCACACCACGCATTCCACCATCCTTCTTCGCAAAAAAGTGGCCAACCACGATGCTAACGCCGCTGCTCATCCATTTTTGGAAAGACCGGCTCGGGCACGAGCCGCAACCGCGCAGGCGTAACGAACACTGGCAACCTCCTCCCTGCGGAAGTTGCCATCCTTTGCAGAAACATGCCTCCTCCTTCCGTCCAATTCTCATCTCGACATGCACACCATTTTCGGTCTCGGACCACTGCACAACCTCCACCTCGGCATCTCCAAGCTAATCAAGACGTGCATATTTCTTACGATCAATTCCCCCGTCCTTTTGACAGCGCAAGCTTGCGCCGGCAACAGTCGAAAACACTTCAGAACCATCCGTGCGGCTCTCATTCGCAGAGTCAACCCAGTTCTGGCTGCCATTCAAAGGTATTTCTTCGTTCGCGGCGTACAAGTCGACTTCTACTCCTCCAAAAAAGGCAGTCTCCTGAATAGGCTCTACGCAAGTGGGGGAGTCTGTGGGATTCTGGAGGCTAAACAGTTCAAGTCCGTTGACATGGTCTTTCCAATTATCGCAGGAATCATTACCCGTTGCTGTGATGAAGCTGACTCCGCGCCGCTCGCATCTATTTGCGCTCAGTACTCAGATATTTTAACACTCAGCTCGAGACAGGGACTAAAGAAGCACTGGAGCTTCGCCGAGGTTGACGACCTAGGGGACCGTGTCAATAAGTTTAAAGCCCCCATGCTCCACATCTTTGGGGACCACCACCCGACCAGGCTCAAAATCCTCAGGTTTCATCTCCTCACCCACCTTACAGATGACATCCGTAACTTTGGAGACCTACATCATTTAGATGCCGGTGTTTCTGAACACACTTACACTGATCTCAAGCAACACTACCGCCGCCCCTCCAAGCGAAGGGCAACGGCCATGGACGAAACCGTCCCCCGAATCCAGCACTCCAAACACCTTGCTCCCGTTCAAACTCAAGTCGTCTCTGTCTCACAATTGCATCGCCCCAGGGTCCCGCACAGGAATCTGAACGACATGCACGGAGTGCGTCTTGTCAGGGAAGGCTTCAGAATGTACCTCCGTGAGCTCGCTCACTTGCCAACCCTCGCCATGCCGCTTCTCTGAAGCGAGGAAGGCCGCCTCACCGCTCCGATGCTCCAGTCACTACGCAGAGATGCTCCCGACATCTGCATCGATCTTCTTATCAAGCTTGGTGACCAGGGCGCCACTGTGGTGCTTGACCCTGTCCGCGCCGAGCAACTCCAGCAACAACCGGTCCAGACATGTCACAACCTCCAGGTTACTACCGTCAAAAGCAGTTACGTTCTCGCCGGCTTCTGTCCTTCCGTCAGCGACTATGATCCCGACCTAAATGTCACTCGAGTCGACCCAATGGAGAAACATTTCATTTAGCCCGTTTTTGCAAATAGCAGCTTCGGCCCGACGAAACGGCAGCGATTGAGCTTCGTGCTCCTGGCCACTGACGAGGAAGATTACACAGACACTGTACTGGTGGGCGAGGTTCTGTCTCTCTTCTGTATGAATGGTCGTGAATCAATGCAACCTACCGAGTATGCCTTCGTTTCGGACAGGGATTGTATTCCACCCATCGACGCTGTTGATGACACTTTGCAATGCGTTTGCTTGCGGTGGTCTATAGATGAGAATGCAAATAGCACAGAAAATCCGGTCCTGCTCCCAATGATGCAGTGACGAGGACGTCAGGCTCCTGCTTCTCTCTAGTTTGGCCTGTGCAAGGCATGTTCTATTGTTGGGATAGCTCACGTTGTGCGGTCAGATTTGCACATCCCCCCGTTCACTCCTCAGCTCTACTGGCTCTACCATTGCTTCTACATAAACAGGTTCTACAGAGACCCTGATGCACGGCCGGTCCTACCTGAACACTCCCCTCCAACGGACACGCCATTCTCTCTGCACCAGAATTGAACACACGAGAAAACTACAATCTGTTTAGTGAGCTACCCGCATACAAGGATGAACTCCGTCCTTCTCTCTCTTCTGTGCGTCGACAGTTTCTCGTCCTTTGCTCCAGGAACAGCGCGCGAGAAGGACTCCGAAGTTGTGGCCGGACTCCGTGCCAGGCCAGGCGCGCCACTGCAAAGTTCATATGGTCACTCGCTTGAGTCTGTAGGCGCAACATAGCAATCGACAAAACCGCCAAGCATTCTGGAGATGTTGTCCGAAAAGCACGTCTTCCACACCGCGAAATAAACTTTGTTCACTGAACCCACCTTTGCTACGTTTGTGGCTACTGCAGGGGGACCTGCTAACGAATTCTCGCCATCCTGTTCGCCACACCGTTCCATCCCCTCATTCAGCGACTCACACAACGCGCCCTCAACAGTAGAACCATACCGAGACATCTCTTGCGGAATATTAAGGCATAAAACGCTGCAAACACTGCGTAGTATCTGCACGGGTGCCAAGGGCAGATACCTGGATAACGTCAGGCCTTAGGTACGTTGGAGCTGGCCGCCACGGTCCTCAGCATTCTGCAAGAAGAAACCACTGTAGCCAGCCAGGTGTGCAGGCGTGCGAGGTACATAATGGACATGTACGCGGATGTCTCATCATGTTCAGCATGGTACCATCAGAATTAGTAAAGGACATGTGTCCGTAACGGGTTTCCAAACAGTACGTCACCGTCCTCAAGATCACCCACCTCCTTCGGTATAGAGTAATTACCGTGTGCTAGATCCTCGACCTTGGTGAGTCGCCACCATGAGAATTCTAGAGTCTCTTGCTCCTCTTCTGAGCTCATTAGCCTCACCTGCGCTTCAAGTACCTGAGATGAGCGCTCCGCTCGCTTGCTTTCCGATACAAATGTGGTCTTCCGCGACATCAAGACGAAATACCCAACGCACAGGAACAGCTAGTCCCTTGCGATTCTCTTCAGCGCGCTGATCACGTCAGAGATCGTCTGCCTCATCCTTGCATATAGAGCATCGTCTGTTCAAACGGCCTCCTCGCACTCGCGGCGGGATTCGGTGCCCAAGAACCAGGATGACCAGCTCCCGGCGCCAAGCTCTGCACGCACCTTTCCAACGAGAGCCGTTGCTTCATCGTAGTAGGAACGCGTATAGTATTCCTCGCGATTGACAGGAACCATCGGTGGAAATGGCACGATACCCCCCGGGCTGTGCGAGGGAAAGCTCCCCCGCCACGCATGGCTCACTACGACCCGCCCAGTTCCGCACTGGAACAGAAAGTATTGGGCCCCGCTCAACAGTTTGGCGAGGGCACCATTGCAGAATCAACTTCTCGATTGTCTTGGCAACACCGATGTACTTTGCCCGCACTTGTGCCATACGCTTGCAACTCTGGCCACATCCAGCTCCAGTGCGCGGTGAGGCCTGCTGGGTGCCACCAGAAATCCCGTGAGCCACGAGGAGGCTTTCGTTCTGCGGCTTGACACCCTTGCATTGGGCTTTGTGGTTGTACGAACTCGGAAAACGGTACCTTCGTCGTCCCCCGCACCTCAAGAAGCTCTTGATCGGCCTGCCGTATCTTCTCCTTGTAGTCGTTGACCATTGTCTTGAGACCGGCAATCTCTCACTCCTGCGCCGTGACCTTGTTCGTCTGCTCCGCAAGCATCGTTTGCAGCTCTTCCATGTGCTTACGCGAGATTGATTGTGAGCACGCTACAGCGGAAGGCCGAACCCTTGTCCGGAACGGCACGGGCGGGGGTGGTGACGAAGAGGGTCTCACGTCCGATGCACCAGGAGAACACAGGGTCCCACGATGAGTTTGCTCTACTCTACGGCGGGCGTGACAGCGCACAGGGGCGGTAATGCCGGGCATGCAGACGCGCGGAGTGGAAGCAATTCAGGGCCGGACAGTGAAGCTGTCTATGCTCGAGCTGAATTCAGATTGAAAAGACGCACGAAAGGAGGCATCTGGTTGGGAGCACGACCTGGTGGAACTGCTAGTGTTATGGTAGCACCGCGAGGCGCCAGAACAGTCGCACCATCGGCTCGTTCACCTTCTGGACCAAACGGAGACTCCGCCGGCGTTGTGTAGGGCCCCACAACCCCCCTTAACCTGCCTGCCAGGTGATGCTGAGTTGCATTAACGTGGCGGTATGACGTAGTCACAGGCACAGGCGCAGCCGGGGCATCATCCTCCCCCTTTCGCTACTCGTGGGTGCGCTTGCGAGATCGTTGCATCGGAACCGCCCTTCTTGTCCTTCTGCTCGGCGCATCCATGGATGTAGAGCTGCGCTACAAGGAGAACGGGACAGACAGAGGTTTGCTGAGAAACACAAGTTTGAAAACCGCATCGCACTTGCTGTGCACTGAGCAGTACAATTGCCAGCTAGCAGTTACGACTGGTACTAGGGCCCTTGTAAAGTCATGCACAGGCGAAAAGTGCATGCCGACATTTGAAGTATCATAAGCGTCAGCAGCAGGACTGGGAGCAGGGGATGAGAGCCTGCAAAAGGGCATTCCAGAAAGTAACGAAAACCAAGCCTAGGGGAGTGGTAGTAGTGACAGGAGCTGAGATCTGCACATCTGAAAACACATGGGCATATGAACGTTGATTTCCCGATTAACTTTCGCGCATCCATCTGCTCATGCGTTTTCATATATCTAGAACTTAGCCCCACGCACTAATGGCACCCCTCTAGTCTAAATTTTCATTTCTTCTCAATCCTCTTTTTCCTGCTATCGCGGCCCGGAATTCGCCCACTTTTCTGGGCAATCCTTCATGCGGCTGAAGCCAACTCTTTCTCATTCAGTATAGTGTGGGCGGCTCGCCGGAACTGGTTCTCAAACTGGCGTGCAGTGTTTAAGTTCATTTACCTACACCCTACTTGGGACGATCCTACCACGTACTTAGAACCAAAACTCATCCCCGTAGCTTGTGAACAACTCCCCGCCGTTTAGAATATGACGCTTCACACGGATCCTAACGGTTTTCACTGATCGCAGAGCTCTCTTCGATAATTCCCGTTGTGCCTCGTAAAACTCCACGTTTGTGTCACGCTCTCTAGAAGTACCTCTAATTCGCTCCTCGTCATCCCCAGGCAAGTGCTGAGCGTTTTTCACAAACCTGGCCACACAAAACGGTGCCGGTTATATGTCCGCCTTATGCCTCGGACCTTCACGAGACGCAGCCCGCCTTTCCACGAGAAGGGCTCCCCAGTTGAAACATTCTTTCGTGTGTGTTCCCGAAAATGGATGCGGATGCTCACCAGGCGCAGTAGCCTAATAAACCTTCCACACGTATTACACAGTTCGGAATGCCATGGAATGCTGACTTCTGTGGCATTCGAAAACGTGGAGTTCGTGTAGTACGGCGGTTTTTTGCACGGACGCCGACTTCCAAAAGATATATATTTTGAACTGCCGCGTCCAGGGAACGCCCGCATGCACTACCCGCAGTTCATGTCTTAGTAAGAAATCCAGCTCGTACAGGAAATCGTGCATTACATCGTAGTTCTGTATCTCACATTACGCACCTCAATTTCACATGATGAGCTTTAGCCTGCCTCATGTGGACAAGCATACCATGGGCCCTTCATACTCATTATTGGTTTCCGACAAATTTCGCGCTACTGCACTCAAGGCCGCTACGCGCAATATGCGCCATCTGAGGCTCTAGGAAACTGATCATTATACTCGGTGATGTCCGGCCCCATTGGCTCACCTAGAATCTTGCCGATGTTATGTGGCAAAAGTTGATGTGTAAAACTCTGGGCTGATTTCCCGGACAGTCTTGTAAACATAGTGGAATGCAAAGATGGACTAACGTGCGATTGGAGTAACGACCGGCAGATCGCATGAATGTTGCTGCGCGGCGTCAGTTTAGAGCGTGCCGAACAGAAGACGTTTGACCGTATAGTGGGGCTTAAACGTAGTGGTTCTGTCCTTCGCGATGCGCTCGTGTAGTAGAGCCTGCTTTGTGGTTCGGTCCGTCAATGATTAACAATGTGCGCACAAATTCATACGTGTGGCACTGTGTGGTTTGCGCCAAAGTTTTGCCAATGGCAGAGCAGCTGAGGCTTACAATCGGGCCAGCATCCTATCATACGAAACAACTTTCTTTGTACTTTATATAGCCACCTATCTTTAGAAACACGTTGCGAGTACAGACGGCCACAATTCACTCGACCCTTGCTGTAGCCGGGCTACAGTTCATCCGTGCAGAACGGGATGCACACGCTTTTTATGATGAATAGGTCTTACACATATGACAAGAAATGTAAACACAGGCAGAACCTCGAGTCGAAGTCAGAGAGAGGTTGTGAACGTGTATTTCGTGGCGTTGAAAAGTAAGTAATGTTTAAGATCGGGGGGATGTCACTAGTGGCAGGGGCGGAGATCTGCAGATGTAAAAAGACATCGGCAGATGGATGTTCTTTTTCAGATTAAAGTTCTTACATTCATCTGCTCATGTCTTTTCATATTTGTAGATCTCAATCCCTGTCACCGGTGACGCCTGCCTATTCTAAATTCTTATCACTTCTCAAATCTCTTTTTCATGCTATAGCGGCCACAAACTCGCCCAGTGTACTGGGCGACCTATTTTGCGGCTAAGCACAAGTCTTCCTCAGATGCTGTAGTCTGGCATGGTCGCATGGAGGTGGTTCTCAAACTTGCATGTAGTGTTTAAGTTTGTTTTACTTCATGCTTTTCAGCCACTTTTTCGTGTAGCTACCTAATGTTCCTCAGTATTTGTCGGAACGGCACTCAAATCCTCGGGGTCAGCAGACTTGATAACATTATCTGTAGAACTGACCTCCTCTTCTGTACTGCTCCCGTCCGCGTCGGAGTCTGCTAACCCAACCACGTCCGCGCCGTCCCCACTGTCTGACTCCTCATTTCTTTCATTATTCCTACGACTAACACGGGCCATCTCACTGGCCGGGAAGTATAGTAGCTCTCTCAGTGCGTAGGCCACTTTGTCCAGTACACCTTTCCCTTCAGGAATAAAGTACGCATGGTACTGTACCATGAACTCATCCTCAATGCGGTCCTCATATCCAGCCACGGCGTGCATGAGATACCCATGCCCGAAAAACACAGAGTCTGTCGGCACAATGATCTTTATCATCTTGAGCAACGCCCCCGCTGCCTCCGGCTCGCTCTCCCCCCCGCATGCAAACAGGTGTGAATGGTCACACACCCACAACGCGAAGCCCACTGCCCCTTTCACGATTGCGAAAAAGCCCAGCGTCTACGCTGTCAATGACCCGTTAAAGCCATTGTGCGCCCCTTGCCGTGCGCAGTCCTTCCCAGTCACCAAAAACCGACCCCCTGTTTTAGGTATGAACAGCTTCCTCCCAGATATCTTCCTCTGCCCGACGTAGGCAGAAAACTGACCCACCCACGCGTCAAGCTGCGCACACCTTCGCGAAACCCACACCCAATCCCCTCTCGACTCGCAGGCTTCCGTCAGTAGGCTCCCTGTAATGGAGTGGCCGGCGATTCCTATCCTCCGGGGTCCCGCGCCCCCCTCTTCTTCTCCGTCGTTGACAATCGGGTCGCACCAGGTCTCGTTCGGCCCCTGTTCCAGTGCATTCTCCCTTTTGAATATGGTGACAGTGAACGGAAACACCTTTTTTGAATCGCGGAAGTTTCCACTTGGGCGTCAACACCAGTAGCTCGAGGCTTCCGCTCGGAATGCCGCTGGTGTCAGCGAAATTCTCAAGGCACGTGTAGCCGAGGTACTGATGCTCACCCTGTCGCCTCTGAAAGTAGGCATATCCTTTGATACAATCCCCACCCCCATCTGCTACTTCCCTCCACATGTGTGTCCAAGGCCGGTGGGGCTTCCAGATGTCCAGACCCACATTGATACCCTCAAGCCAGGTCAAGTACATGTCGGTGTCCATGAAGAAGCGATGCCGATGGGTGGCTCCGATGTCCTTCACGGAGAGGTACAAATGGGCTTGGTACTCAATGGGTATGTGGATGAGAAGCAGCTAGAGCATGGGGTACGGATCTTTCGCCATCCACAGCCGCAACTCCTTTTCTTCGTGATCTGGCGGGCCGACGTATGCCAGGTTTTCCCAGGTGTCGGGTGATTCTTCAAACACCACGATCTTTTCCGCAGTGCCGGCTGGTTGCTGGTTCGGAACATTGTTGGCAAACATCTACGGGGCACCTTCACATTGGCCCGTGTTCTCCTGGGCTGCCTTGGTCTTTTCAGCGACTCCTCGTCTTCACTGCCCCACTGCCCTTTTCACTCTACCAGACTTCCCCGACTGCACAATCTCCACAAGGCGAGGCGTTGAAAGTGAGGAGAGTGTACCCGTTGTCTCCCTGGCAAGCGCTTTTGTCGCGGGCATCACTCCTGGGACCTTCCGCCCATTGACTGCAGGCTTGAGTGCATTCGTGCGGGAAGCGGGAGCACGGCGGGCAGAGTGGCGATTAGGAGGCACAGCAGCTGCGCTTGTCACGCGAGCCGGGGCGGGGTGGTTACTGGGCCCTGCAGCAAAAGTGCCCAGTTTCCTTATTCGCGAAACGCGTATTACGCGCCTTGTTGCGCTTTTCCTGAGTATCTCTAGAGTTCTTGTGTCTCTTGGAGAAGAGGCGCATCAGGTTCAGATAGAGCTCTTTGACGGAAATTCTGGGGAGTTCCGATCGAGCAATCTCAGTCCCCAGAAATTCGTCACGACTGAGGCCCTCCCCATGGCCATACTTTTCAAACAAGTCTAGGCAAACTTGGAAAAGCTGGCGGACACGCGCGTAGAGAGCTTCATATTCAAACTTTCCGTCGCGGTCCGCATTGCTGATGAACCGCGACGCGGAAGTTATGAAGAAAGCTACGACTTGGGGGTCTTCTGACCAATGCTGCTGGTCAACGAGGTAAGTGATGCCGAGCTTCTTAGTGGTCGAGATGTCGATGGTCAGGGTGCGCAACACTTTCACCAGGCCTGAGTCTCAGAGAAAAATCCTAGCTATGCGTACGTAGCGGACGTAGGCAGACAGGCCGGTTGTTGGCAGCAGAATGGCCTTCGCCATTGCTCCCCCGGCACCATTCTGCGTCAACGCCAGTGGGTCCATGTCGTTCTCCACGGCAAGAGCGTGCATGAGATGGATGACACTCGTGAGGTAGTCGAAGAACAACTTGTTGATGCGGACCAGTCCGGCGGAGGTGTTCTGCTGCGACGCGTCGGACATGATTTCCGCATCCGTCACGTCCCGTCCAT
>JAUKWC010043154.1:0-11473 GCA_032356245.1 Endocladia muricata | reverse complement strand
TTGAATTTGTACTGTAGTCCGAGGATGTGATAATAGTAGTGAGAATTTAATAGAAGATCAGCATTACACTGTGTGTGCTGATCGGATAGTGTGTGCGCATGAGTAGCATGCCACACACTGCGACTGCTGTTGTGGCAACGGCGACGTGCATCTGGGCACTATATAAGCCGTTCATGGGCTGTGACTCAAAGTAAAAACCAGCCAGACTTGGGATCATTTTCCTTTTACTTTCTTATTCAGCATTCCGCTTCTTTCTTCTTTCTTTCCTTTCACCCTAATAGGACCTGTTCCCGGCAGAGTCGAGGTGGACCCAGCCTTACTCCGTCATAGTGATTGCTGTGTCATGTGCCTTCATCCTGCATCCAGCCTTACTATGATGTGCGACGTCGGACAAGGTGCGTCCAGGTTGACACTGAGATTAGAAAGGCTGTGAAGTGGTAGTGTTTGGGACGCATACTCATGAATGCACAAGTGGTGAAGATGGAACCTTTGATAGAAGGTTATAATTGGTCATCTGTACGGGTGATTGTAGTGTGTTGGTGAAGTGAGTAGATGAGTCCGCTTAGCAGTCTAGAGTTGCATATAAAGAGAGTTTCTTGAGCAACTCAGAATAAAGCTCGGCGACGCAGCCAACCTTCCTTTCTCGAGCGCGTATCCTTCTCGTCGCTGCTATCCCTGCACCCCTCTGACCTACATTTATTAGTATATAAACTCTAGGCAGCGTTGACGTCAACAGGCGAATTTAGGTTGACTAGGTGGACAAAGGTTACAAGAACCTTGTAGAGGTCAACTCCTCGCGTCTCCAGTGAGACGCTCCGGGCAAGATGCGATTTCAGCAACAAATGGCCGCACTCTGCCCATATCAGAGTTCAACGTAACGAAACCACGCAGTGAATTTCCGTGTGCGTTCAGTGAGGGTCGAACCCCTGGCTCTCGTTAAAACTCTCCGGGTGACGGCCGTACTCTACTTCCTGCCACTGTGTGCCTCAATCACAACAGTGGTGCTTGTTGGTACTACTAGTCGTCCCAAGATGGATACTACCTGCCGAAGCCGTCTTCGCCGGTCAATTCAGGATAGACTCATGCGGACACAAACGCAAGGCATGCTATACGAGCACGGAAATAAATGTAGGTCAGCCGGATGGAGGGATAGCAACGACGAGAAAGATACGCGTTCGGTAAAGGAAGGTTGGCTGTGTTGCCGATCATTATTCTGACTTGCTCAAGAAACTCGCCTTATATGCAACTGTAGACTGCCACGCGGACTTATCTACTCACTTCACCAACACACTACAATCACCCATACAAATGACAGATTACACCCTTAGATCAACGGTTCCATCTTTACCGCTTCCGCATTCGTGTGTATGCATCCTAAACACTACCATTTCTCAGCCTTACTAATCTCATTGTCAGCCTGGACACACCTTGTCCGACGTCGCATATCATAGTAAGGCTGGATGCAGGTTGAAGGCACATGGCACAGCAATCACTATGGCGGAGTAAGGCTGGATGCACCTCGACTCACAAGACGAAAACAATCAGTGTCACGCAGTAAGGCTGCAAAAAAACACACTCACAAGACCAGACTATCAGTATCAAGAAGTAAGGCTGGATGCATTTTGACTCACGAGATAACGTAATCAATACTACGGAGTACGGCTGGATGCCTTTCGACTCACACGACAAAATGATCAATCTCGCGTAGTAAGACTGGACGCACTTTTGCTCCCGCGACATCACAAACAGTTTCAAAAAGTTAGGCTGGAAGCACTTTGTGTCTGCCGACGTCAACACAGTATGCCGCGATTGCGTGTCCATGTACGCGCATATGTGACAGGTGTCCTGTGATGTACTTCCACTGTAAACGAACCCGTCCCGCCGAAACATTACACGCACATAGTCTACACCGTCAACTCCATGCTTACATGCTTATTGTGGCGTGAGCACAGTACATAACACAGCTGTACCCATACCATCGACAGGTTGACACGTGTACAGGGCCGATCCAATTCCCGGCCGTATACAACACTCAAACCCAATACATTTGTAGTATTGGTTGCTTGTTATATAGACATACAGGCCAAGTTCCAATTGGCATAAATTGTCGAAAAGTACAGTAACTTGGGGACCATGAAAAAGGTCGCTATCGTCTCCGACAATTTTATTTTCACCGCCAAACCGTGCCTCCAGGACCTTATACGTAGCATGTGATCGTCATTCCAAAACACGATCGTCAGTAACCCGGAAGAACTCTGACTTCCAGAGCACAATACTCAAGCTCAAACAAAGCACGTTTCTGTTCAGGATCCGGCACCAAACTCTCGGATCACTCTGAACTGACCGTCACCTGCAAGTACTGAGGGCCAACGTCAGGACACCCCGTTGACTATGCACTCCGCACACCACCTGTGTTGCCTGAAAAGGTCTCACGACGAGGAAGGGGCAATCGAAGGCTGCGCGGTTGGTGCAAGTCGCCAGACTTCCGTCACCAGACAAAGTCCGGGTTTTTCGGTTCAGGCACTGCACACCCACAGAGACGTTACAAAACACCACCAGGCTATCCTGCCCACAGGTTATGTGGATACCTGGCTATCCAGCCCTCAGGTACTACTTTCACACAAATTTATCTCCCACCAGGCAACAGACACAGTCAACCGGGACCGCAAGCAAACAACAACAGCGGGTTCAGAGACAAAACGGCGTGGCACGGCGGATAATCGGCACACGACAGCAAAACTCAACACCAACGGGGAGGAGAAGCGGCTACTCGGAAACGCAGAACAGCAGCAAATCCAAGGGCAAACAGCGGTGCACGGCGGGGAAATCGGCACACGCCGCGACGACAAACTCAACACCAACAGAGTTGGAGGCTCACGAACTCGCAAGGTTGCGAAAAAATCTGAGAACGAAGCCTTGAGCGGAGAACGACTCAAGACCTTCGGAGACAATGGCGGAAAAGGGAGGAAGGCGGTTCGGCAAGTGGAGAGAGAAAAGGTTGCACATTGTAACTCTGGGCCCATAACCGCACAAGAACAGGTTATGTTAGAGGCAAAGAGGAGAAGGAAGCGGAATGCTGAACAAGAAAGTAATAGGAAAGTGATGCGAAGTCGGGCTGGTTACTTCTTTGAGTCACAGCCCATCGACGGTTTATATAGTGCCCAGTTGCACGTCGCGATTACTACAACAGCAGTCGCAGTGTGTGGCATGGTACTAATGCGCACACACTAGCCGATCAGCACATAAAGTGTAATGCTGATCTGCTATTAAATTCTCAATACTATTATCACATCTCCGGACTACAGTACCAATTCAAACTCGAATACAACTGTACTGATGAAATCATCCCAATTCAGCATGTGGTAATCACATTACTTGGCCGTTTGAACTTTCACCTCACCGCTGTGTGATACGTCTATGTGTCAGACCCGTTGTTGCTCGGGGTGTGAAATCTCCACGGAGGCAGTGACAGCATTGTAATTCCATACCTCGAACAGAAAGAACTCCCAAGTCCACTAGCGGATATGTATTCGTCATGGGCGGTGCGGCTGTTAGCTGGGCCTCACACAACCACGAAGTTGTGGCAACCTCTTCAACCGGGGCTGAAGATGTAAGTCTATGCAATGGCGCGAAAGAGGGTATTCGTTTACGGCGACTACTGACCCGTCTTCGTCTTGGGACGCTACTTACACTTTTTCCACTGCTTATCCCTGCGAATAAGCGAGGAGCAATGGACCTGGCAAGGAATGGCGGTGTGAACCGTTACAATAAGCACACCGACATCCGACGCTACGACAGAGATGGCCACAGATGTCATAAAGAAGGCCATTGGACGTGTAGAGTTAAGAAACCTGATTTGCAAGTTTGGACTCGGACGTTAGAAGCCAGTGACAGAGGCGGAGTGTTGGAAGTATGAGCTTACAGTACTGTCACTGTCATGGTTTATGATGAATGTAGGCCAGTGGGGTACGAGACGAAAAGGACAAAGGACATGAAGATAAAACGAAGGCAGGTTGCCTGTGTGTTGCCGATCTTTACTCTGATTTGCTCAACAAACTCTTCTTCTATGCAAATCTAGACTGCTACTCGGACCTATCCACTCACTTCACCAACTCTCTACAATTACCCGTACAAATCACCCAAGACACGCGTGGATCGACGATTCCTTCTCTATCACTTGTGCATTTATGTGTAAGCGTCCTAAATACCATCATTGCACAGTCCTACTTATCTCAATGTTAGCCTGGACAAACTCTGACCGACGCTGCACAGCGTAAGAAGGCTGGATGCAGTTCGAGTCGCATGACATAACAAGGAGTGTGGCGCAGAAAGTCTGGATGCACGTCGACTCACATGATGAAAACAATCAGCGTTACGCAGTTAGGCCAGATGCACTCCTACTCACAAGATAAGACTATCAGTATCAAGGAGTAAGGCTGGATGCAATTTGACTGACGACACAAGACAACCAATATCACGCAGTAAGTCTGAAAGCTCTTTGAGTTAGACGCCAGGACAACCAATTTAGGACAGTAAGTCTTGGAGCACTTCGTGTCTGCCAACGTCACCGCAGTATGTCACATTGGCGTGTCCATGTTTGGAGTGTCCTTGTACGCGCATAAGCGAGAGGTGTCCTTGCTGAACTTGTTCTGTGACGTATCCTTCCTGCGGAATCAGTACACGTACATGGATTTCACTGTTCACTCCATGCTTACATGCTTACTGCAGTGTCAGCACAGTATATAGCACAGCTGTACGTATACCAACGACACGTCGACAGGTCTACAAGTCCGGTTCATTCACGCACCGTAAATAGCATCATGAGGCAATATAGTGGCAACATTATTTGCTTATTGTATAGAAATACAGGCCAAATACCACTTGGCACAAATCGTCGAAAAGTACAGGAACCTAGGAACCTTCGACATGGTCGTCATTGTCTCCGACGATTTCTTCTCAACCCTCATTCGTGCCTCCTGCACCTTGTACCTCGTTTGAAATCGTCTTTTTAACAGTTCACACACCCCGGCCGACTTAGCACGAACACATGGACAACCGACGTGGGGTCGACGTATCGACGTATCACACAGGAGGGTGGTAGTACTTGACACGGTCAGCCATGTGATTATCACATGCTGATGTGGGATGATTTGAGCAGTGCAGTTCCACTTTTTGTTCGATTATGTACTGCAGTCCGAGGATGTGATAGTAGCGAGAATTTACTAGCAGATTACCATCACAGTTCGTATGCTGATTGGATACTGCGTGCGCATGTGTGGCACGGCACACCCTACAACTGTTATAGCAGTGAGGGCAATGTTCGACTGGGCACTACATAGGTCCTTCATCGGATGTGACGCAGAGTGACAACCACCCAAACTTGGCATCACTTTGATTTCACTCTCATTTTCAGCAGCCCGTTTCCTTCTTCCATTCTTCCCTCAAACGTAACCTGTTGTAGTCATTGTCGGTGAGTCAAATGGCTCGTATGGAGCTGAAGCTGTGTTTCGATGGCAATGGCTGCGAAGTGGTACGAGACTCCAAGCTAGTGGCTGCAGCTACTGGAGACGGTCAGCTGTATGTTTTAGACGAGGCATGGCCATGTTTGCAGCTCGTTGCGGATGTGCCTGGCTGCAAACATGGCCCGAGCATGTACAACACAAGGTTCGGATGAGGGGGAGAAAGGAAAGAAACAAGCAAGAGTGCTGAGCAAGATGGTAAGGGAAAAATGATGCCAAGTCTGGCTGGTTTTTACTTTGAGTCGCAGCCCATCAAGGGCTTATATAGCGACCAGCTGCACGTCGCCATCACTACAACAGCTGTCGCAGTGTATGGCATGCTACTCATGCGCACATACCATCCAATCAGCACATGAAGTGTAATGCTGATCTGCTATTACATTCTCGTTACTATTATCACATCCTCGGACTACAGTACACATTCAAACTTGGGTACAACTGTACTGCTGAAATTATCCCGATTCAGCATTGGATAATCACATCGCCTGATCATTTGAACTATTAGCACGGCGCCGTGTGATAGGTCAGTGTGTCACGTACAGCGACAGGAATAAACTAGTGTACCTCCGACACTACTGTACTTCTAACACCCCCGCTCTGTCACTGGTGTTAACGTTCGAGTCCAAAGTTCACAGCCAGAGTTTCCATCTTCACATGTCCCACGGCTTTTGCCATTATATCTGGAGTTGTATCCGTAGTAGGGCAATATGCCAATTCAATCATCTTATCTGCTATGGCCTGTCGGGTGAAGTGAAAGCGGATGTCGATGTGTTTAGTGCGGCAGTCGATGCCTCCATTCTTTGCCAACTCCATTGCTCCTTGGGTCCCGGCCTTGAAGAGCAATGGCACACGACCAAGTGGCCTTCCAAGTGGTATGCTGCAGACAAGTCGCCGTCGCCATATTGCCTCTTTAGCTCCGGTGCACATGCTAATGTACTTCGCCTCGCTCGACGAGGTGGCAATAGTTTCTTGCTTAGGTGAAGCCCAGCTCACGGCCGCACCGGCCTTCACAAACACATATCCACTTGTGGACTTTCGAGTCTTCTTTTCACCGGCGCAGTCCGCATCCACGTATCCGAATGGCTCCAGCTCGGCTTCCCAGCGGAAACATAACCCTGCGTGCGCAGTTGATAAAACGACCCGCAGAACGCGTTTGACGGCATGTCACTACAGCTCAGTTGGAATCTGGACGTATTGAGCAAACCTGCATACAGATAATGCAAGATCACGGCGTGTACCAACCATGAGGTACATCAAGCTTCGAATAGCTTCGAGATAACGAACTTCCGTTGCTGTACGACTTCGCTTATTTAGGTCCAAATGCATCTCATCTAAATCCAAGCCAGTCTCCATAGAACTGGCACTACCGTTGGCGCTCGTCATTACGAAGCGCTCCAGGACGGTGGCTGCGTACTTGCATTGGCTGAGGGTCAGAGTTCCATTAGCCGACTCTCTCTGGATCTCGAATCCGAGGCAGCTCCGAGCCTCATACAGATTTTTCGTTTGAAACTTTCGGCTAAGGGCTGCCTTCACGTCGTCCAGTTTCTTTTGACGATTGCAGACAATCAGCAGATCGTCTACGTACAGAGAGATCATCAGCACTGTATCATTCGAGCGGAATATGTACAAGCATTTGTCCGCAGGATTGCGTGACATTCCCATGTTCTTTGTCCGAAATAAGTCGATGCACGTATGTCAACGTCGACAAGCCTGTTTCAAACCATAGATCGACGTTTACAGTCGATAGGCATGGTCCTGCCTATCATGGTCCTCGAAGCCTTGTGCCTGATCCATGTATACCTCTTCATGCAGCGTGCCATTTAGAAAAGCAGTGACCACACCCACCCGATGAAGCAGTAGATTCGGAGATGCAGCCATGGCCAGTAGCACGCGAACTGATGTCATACGTACTACTGGAGCGTATGTCTCAGAGTAGTCGGTGCCTCCTACTTGCGAAAATCCACGAGCGACGAAGTAAGCTTTGCGTCTTTTGAATATAAACCCATCTGGCTTTGGCTGGTCCTTAGTGTGGTATACCCATCGACAAGTAACAACGTTGCGGTTGTCTGGTCGCGGATCTAAACGCGAGGTGCTGTGCTGTATGAGAGAGTCAAACTTCACCTGCATAGCTTCCAGCCATTCTGGGACGTTGGCACAAGTTGTGGCCTGCTTATACGTACTAGGATCTGGAGACGCCGAAGCGGGCAGTAGTGCCGACAGACCTGAAGACTTCCACCATGAACGAGGAGTAGATCTGGTGCGTGGGGAGCGACGAAGATCAGGCAATTCACTTGATTCGTCAGCACCCGGTACAGTATCCTGAGCACCAACGTGATCACAGGTGTCGTCGTGATCAATCTCGTCAGCAATACCCTCGTCGATGTCAGAGTCAAAAACTTCAGACCCGTCAACCTGATCGTCAACATCAACAACGTCGTCATGGGCATGGCCAAAATTCCCTGCCGCATCGCCGCCACTATGAGCCCCGCTGGCGACGATTTTGTCGGATGTTGAGCGAGACTCATCGAATCATAGGTCTCTGCTAATAACAACCTTACCGTCCACAATATCCCATAGTTTATAACCGTGCGACCCCGACGCATAACCGATCATGATAACCTCCCGTGCACGAGCGTCCAGCTTCTGTCTGGTATGGTGCTGCGTTGTGTACCAACATTGACTGCCAAACACTCGCATGTAGCTCATATTCGGTTTCTTGCCCGTCCATATTTCATGTGGGGTGACGTTTGCATCCAGTCCTGTGGTTGTGACACGGCTACGAACGTGCACTGCCACTGCGAGAGCTTCTGCCCAGAAGTGCTTTGCCACCTGAGCATGGTGAAGCATCGAACGGATCAGCTCCTCCAAAGTGCGGTTTAGACGCTCCGCAATACCGTTTTGGTGCGAGTTGTATGGCACAGTAGGACTACGGCGAATGCCACGTTGAGATAAGAACTCCTTGAACTCGTTCGAAGTATACTCTCCGCCGTTGTCAGATCGTAAAGTTTTCACCTTTCGACCAGTATGACGCTCGGCCGGAGCAACCCATTTCACAAAACAGTTAAACACATACGACGTTGATTCAATTGCATATACTGTGCAGTAGCACGAGTGGTCATCCAGAAAGGTCACAAAATAGCGCGAGCTTCCGAGCGACTCAACCTGAATCGGACCGTGCACATCAGAGTGTACAGCACCAAGTAATCCGACAGATCGTTTGTCGCGCCGCACAGGAATCTCAGCTCGGGAGCTTTTGCCGTACACACATGACGAGCAAGTTTCAATGGATTTCTTTCCTGTCACAAGCATTCCTGTTACGACGTTTTTGTTAATCATGTTCATGATACCGTCACAATGTACGTGAGCTAGCCCGGCATGCCAAAGGCTGAGTTCGGCAGAGACGAGTGCACACAATTCTTCATTTCCAGGGTTCGCTTGGCCGGTCTTGAGAGCGTACAGACTATTCACGGGATGGCCTTGCGCAATGAGTTTGGAGTGTTTCATGATACTGCGCTTACCGTCCCGAAACATAACTCTCATATCCGCTTTATCGATAGTGGATACTGAGCTCAAGTTGAACCGGAATGCCAGTACATATACCACATTATCCAGGCGACATCTGACCGGTCTGGACCGCATATCAAGCGTTATCCACACGGACCCACAGCCGCATGCTGGAACGGTAGTGGTATCGCCCATGGACACACTAAAAGCTCAAGAGGCTGGAACTTGTCATACAAGTCGCGGTCGTGTGTCATATGAGCTGTGGCGCCCGAGTCGATGTACCACAGTTTGGAGCTGGCTGCTGACACTTTGGCAAATGGAAGCGTCGCCACCAAACACACAAATTTATCCGAGCTGTCATCTGCACCAGGTCCGGGGTCGTTACTGATATTATCTTGTCGCGTACTGGTCGACAGTAGTCCGGTATTACGACTGTCGTCCGCGTCGTCGTTCTGCTTTTCAAAATAGGCAGACATTACATACTCATTACGTTTTGCAGTATGTGCAGTAGGGGGACTTCTTACAAGGGCTCCTGGTGCTACTCGACATCAATGCGGAACTGGAGGTTTTATTCGTCGTGCTAGATGTGCGCTCATTCATGCGCTGTTCCTCTTGAAGTAGACCACTCTTCACAAACTCTAATGTGAAGGCCTTTTCACCACTCATGGTGTCAATGGCGACTATGAGATGTTCGAATCGCTCGGACAATCCGCATAAAACACTCATCGCCATGTCCTCATCGTCAACCTGAACCTCTCTACTCTTGAGGTCTGACGCCAGCTGACGTACTCGATTCATGTACACCAGGACTTGTTCATTCGGGGCCATCTGCGCAGAGTGGAAACTGCGTCGAGCTTTAATTTTGTTGAGCAGAGTACGACGTTGAAACACATTCAAGATAGCATTCCACATCTCAGCCGCACTCTGTACTCCACATACATGATCAAGGTGCTCGTCACTGAGACTGAGGCCGATCATGGCTCTTGCCTTTGCGTCACGTCTTTTCCAAGTCGGGAGTTCCTCTGGCTCGGTCGGCGGTTTCTCAGAAATAACGTCGTCGAGGTCGCGAAATGCTAGCATAAGCTCGACTTTTTGCTTCCAAACATGGAAGCTATCACCGTTGAGCTTCTCGATTTTGAAGCCACCAGAGCTGTCCATAGCAACAAATACTTATACAGAATATAAATTCTGGCGGGCGTGACGATGAAGAAGGCGCAAATAAGCCCATGAAGTGGACAGAAGAGAATAATGGTTCTTGAACTTTTTGTAGAGGTCGACTCCTCGCGTCCCCGGTTAGACTCTCCAGGTCAGATGCTATTTCATGAACAAATGGCTTCACTCTGCGCAAATCAGAGGTCAACGTAGCTAACCCACGTACTGATTTACGGTGTCCGCTCACTGAGGGTCGAACCCTTGGTCCCTAGTAAGACTCTCTGGGTGAGGAACGTATTCAGCTTCCTGCCACTGACTGCATCAATCACAACAGTGGTGCTTGTTGGTCGTACGAGTCGTCCCAAGGACGATACTACCTGCCGAAGCAGCGTTCACCAGTTGATCCAAGCTAGACTGTTGCGGACACAAACGCACGGCGTGCTATACGAGCACGATCGTCAGTAGCTCGCAAGAACTCTGCCTTCCAGAGCAAAATACTCAAGCTCAAAGAAAGCACGTCTATTGTTCAGGATCCGGCACCAAACTCCCCGATCACTCTGAACAGACTGTCGCCTGCAAGTACTGAGCGCCAACGTCACGACACCCCGTTCACTGTGCACTCCGCACACAACCTGTGTTGCCTCAAAAGATCTCACCACGAGGAAGGGGCAATCGGAGGCTTCACGTCGGTTCAAGTCGCCAGAATTCCGTCACCAGACTAAGTCCAGGTTATTCGGTTCAGGCACTGCACACCCACAGAGAAGTCACAACAACACGTGGCTATCCTGCCCACAGGTGATGCGGATACCTGGCAATCCAGCCCACAAGTACCACTTTCGCAAAGTATTAACTCCCAAATGAGACAGATAACCCGGTCCACGATCTCACACGATTGCACCAAGACCAGGGACGAACAGGGTCGCACAGCAGATGATCGGCACACGACGGCGCAACTCAACACCAACAAGGTGGAGTGAAAAAAACGTCTTCGCGGAGCACAACTCAACACCTACGCGGTGGACTGAAAGGAACTTGTCCCCACAGCACAACTCAACGCCGAGGCGGTGGAGTGAGAGAAAGTTGATACGAAGACTTCGACACGAACAAAGAGCTCCGGAGACAATGGCAGCGATATGCATAGAAATAATCAGCACAATGGAAATTGATCGAATTACAGATGGAACTCTGGGCACCGTACCCTGTGCAAGACAAGGTTCGGATGAGAGGGAGAAAAGAATGAAAGGAGCAAAAGTGCTGAGCAACATGGTAAGGGAAAAATGATGCCAAGTCTGGCTGGT
>JAUKWC010043143.1:0-11473 GCA_032356245.1 Endocladia muricata | reverse complement strand
CACCTACCCTTCGAAGCACGTGGGAAGTATGGACGCCAATACTTCGGTCCACCCTGGCTGTAGCCGTGCTCCGGTTCATCCGTGCAGAACGGGAGGCACACGCTTCTTGTACCGAACAGGTCTCACACGTATCACACAAAGCGTAGAAACAAACTGAACCTCGAGTCTACGTCAAAGAGAGGTTGTAAACGTGTATTTCGTGGCATTATAAAGTAAGTATTTTCTAAGATCGGTGGGATGCCAATAGTGAGAGGGGTTGAGATCTACCCACGTGAAAATACATGGACAGATTGATGTTGTTTTGCAGATTACATTTCGCACATCTATCTGCTCATGTGTTTTCACATGTGTACATCTTCGCCCATGTCACTAGTGACAACCCCCGCGACTAGATTTTCGTTACTTCTGAAACCTCTTTTTCTTCCTGTCCCGGCTCCAAAATCGCCCACTTTTCTGGGAGACCTTCATTGCGGCTGAGCCCGGGTCTTTCACAGCCCCTATACTTCGGCCTGCTTGCCCGGAGGTGGTTCGCAAACTTGTATGTAGTGTTTAAGTTTGTTTTACATCACGCTATTCATGCACTTCTTCGTGCAGATACCTAATCTTCTTCACTACTTGTCGGAAAAAGTACCAACTCCTTGTGGTCATCGCAGTTCAAGCGATCATCTCTAGGACTGATCTCCTCTGCCCTCCTACTCCCGTACGCGTCCGGGGCTGCAAACCAAACCACGTCCGCGTCGTCACGACTGTCCAACTTTTCACCTCTTTCACTACTCCTACGACTAACACGGGCCATCTCACTGGCCAGGAACTGCGGTAGCTCTCTCAGGGCGTAGAACGCCTGCTCCGGAACACCTCTCCATTCTAGCATAAAGTACACATGGTACCGTACCGTCAACTCATCCGCAATACGGTCCTCACAACCAGCCTCGGCGTGCGTGAGATGCACATGCCCGAAAAACACAGAGTTGGGCTTCACACTGATCTTCTCCATCTTGAACAACGACGCCGCTGCCACCGGCTCCCTCTCCTCCCCGTATGCGAACACGTGTGAATACTGACACACCCCCGACGGAAATCCCGCTGCTCCTCTCACGATTGGGAAAACGCCCGGCATCTCCGCTTTCAATGACTCGTCAAAATCATTGTGCGGCGCTTGCCGTCGGCAGGCCTTCCAACTACCCAAAGCCCGACCCCCCGTCTTAGGTATCGACGGCTTCCTCCCATATATCTTCCTCAGACCCACGTAGACGGCTAGTTGACCCACCCCCACCTCCAGCTGCGCACGCCATCGCGAAGCCCACTCCGAATCCCTCCTCGGTTCGCAGTTTTCCATCACCCGGCTCCGTGTACTGGAGTAGCGGGCGATTCCTACCTCCCAGTTTGCTGCGTCTCCCTCGTCTTCCCTCTCGCTGACAATTGGGTTCCACCAGGTCTCATTCGGCCCCTGTCCCAGTGCATTCTGCCGGTTGAATGTGCTCGCAATGAACGAAAACTGTTTTTCAACGGGGGAAAGCTTCCACTCTGCCGTCATCATCAGGGGCTCGAGACTTCCGCACCGAATGTCTCTGGAGTCAGCGAAATTCTAGAGGTACGTGTAGCCGAGTTGCTGAAGCTCACTTTGTTGCCTCTCAAAGGACGCATATCCTCTGCCATAATCGCCACCCACGTCTGCCAAGTTCCTCCAGAAGTGTATCTAAGGTAGGTTGGGCTTCCAGATGTCCGGACCCACATCGATACCCTCACGATCGGTAAAGTACACATAGCTCCCTACGAAGGACTCAACCCGATGCATGGCTACGACGTCCTTGACGGAGAGGTACAGGTGCGTCCGGTGCCGAATGTGTATCTGGATGGGAAGCAGCAAGAGCATCGGGTGCGGGTCTTTCGCCATCCACAGCCACAACTCCTTTCCTTCGTGATCTTGCGGACCGACGTAGACAAGATTTTCCCAATTGTCGGGTGTTTCTTAAAACACCATGGTGTTGTCCGCAGTACTGACCGGCAGCTGGTTCGGAGCGTTGTCATCGAACATCTGCGGGGCACCTTCGCGTTGGCCCGTATTCTCATGAGCCGCCTTGGTCTTCTCAGCGACCTCTGGTCTAGACCGCCCAACTGCCCCTTTCACTACAGCAGGCTTACCCGACTGCACAATCTCGACAAGTCGAGGCGTTCACCGTGAGGAAGGTGTACCCGTTATCTCCGAGCCAAGCCCTTTTGTCGCGAGCTTCAGTGCTGGGACTTCCACGCACGGACTGCAGGCTCAACTGCAGTCGCGTAAGAAGCAAGAGCATGCCGGGCAGGGCGGCGCGTAGAAGACACAGCAGGAAAGGTCGCCACGCGAGCCGAGGCGGCGTACTTGCTGAGCCCGGCAGCAAAGTGTATCGTTCCTTTATTCGCGAAGCGCGTAGCACGCACTTAGGTGCGCTTCTCTAGATTTTCTACAGAGTCGTTGTCTCTCTTCGAGAAAAGGCGCATCTGGTTCAAGTAGAGGTTTGTGACGGAAATTCTGAGTAGTTTCGATTGAGCAATCTCAGCCGCCAGAAAGTCGTCACAATTCAGGCACTTCCCCTTCTCGTACTTCTGGTACAAGTTTAAGCAGACTTGGAAAAGCTGGCGCGCGCACGCGTAGAAAGCTTCAGATTCAAACCTTCCGTGGCGGTTCGCGTTGTTGATGAATCGAGACGCAGAATTCATGAACAGAGCTACGTCCTGAGAGACCTCTGACAAAAGATGCTAGTCAGCAAGGTCAAGGATTTCGAGCTTCCTAGAGGCCCAGGTGTCGAAGATGAGGTCGCGCCGCATTTCCACGAGGCCTCAGTGTCTGAGAAAAATCTTACCTGCGCGTACGTAGCGGCAGTAGGAAGATAGACCGGTTTCTGGGAGCAGAATGGCCTTCGTCATTAATTCCCCAGCTCCCTTCCAACTCAACCCCAGTAAGTCCATGTCGTTCTCCACGGCGACGGCCTCCATGAAGTGGATCATACTCATGAGGTAGTGGAAGAACGACTTGTTGATGCGGACCAGTCCGGCGGAGGTGTTCTGTTGCGACGCGTCGGACATGATTTCCGTATCCGTCACGACCCGTCCATCCTTTTGGCTGATAAGACGCACGCGGAGGCGCGCGCGAGCCCATGCCGCTCCATCCTTTCCCTCTTTCAGGCTAAGGACAGCTTGGCGACGATCGAGGGCGTCCACTATGGCACACTTCACACCTTCGTGCAACACCGTGCAGTCCTTGATGGTCTCGTCAGCGATATCGGGTAGCGAGGGATTGTCGCACCGTCACACTGTGATCGACATGACCCCAAGGTCCTACTTGTAGCTGCGCTGAACGATGCTGGACTGGAGGCCGTCGATTGTGGCGTCCGTACTTTCGCGAAGAACGTGGTGCGGCTGTATGGTCGCGGAATATATATATGTAGACCCCAGTGGACTCGGAGTCGGCCTTTGACAACATCCGGCACGACACCGACTGCTGGTCGACCTCCTCGGTAACCACATCGGAGTTCTCCCCGTTCGAATTTTTTCGTGCAGGAGAGCGGTGGGGCGAAGAGCGCCGCTGGCCTGAGGCGTCCCGGCGCAGGCATCTGCGTTGTGGCGACTCCGATGGAGAGGGCTGCACACCCGCTTCGGCCCGGGACTCCCCCCACGTCGCGGCCGGCTGCTATTCCTGCTCTGATTGTACCCCCTCCTGCGGCTTCGTGGCCAATGTGAGCGAGTCGCCGGTGGAGGTTGTGATTCGAAGTTTGTCGGTCATTTCGAAAGTACGCCACTTGCGAGAAAGGATCAATTTTGGGAATGAAGGAGGAGGGATTTTCTAATGGGAAGGAGTAGATGATGAGAAAGGATCAGTGTGCGGTGGGCGGTGCACGGGTCACGGTAAAGAATGGAAAGGCTGAGAGAAGAAATCGTTAGCGCGGGAGGGGTAGGGCTAGAGGGGTACTGGAGGTGGCACGGGGACGGTTGGCGGCAATTATCATCGTGCACAGAAAGAAGTAATTCTGAGCACGCCGCAATAGCTGCATTTCACGTTTGAAAAGTATGTACTTCATCAGATCGGGGGGGTGTCACTAGTGACAGCGGTTCGGATCTGCACATATGAAAATACACGTGCAGATGGATGTTGTTTCTCAGATAAACTTTCGCACATCCATCTGCTCCTGTGTTTTCACATGTGTAGATCCCTGCCCACGTCACTAGTCACAACCCCCAGCACCCGAATTCATCACCTTACTTTTCCAAGTTTCGTAAACGGGGCGCCACCGTTCGTACCCACTGTTGCGAAACAGAAACGTGAGCATGTGGGAGCATGTCGTGTTCCTGGCCGCTGCCCTCTCTGTCCGCAATACAAATGGCACACACCTGCTCCCACAACACGACACCTCACACCCTCACGATACCAATATATCGACGCGGTCCTCCCTAATTTCCTTGCTTTGTCCTCGTCTCTCCTCCCTATCCTTCTATTTACGTGGTTTCCCTTGCTTCGTTCCCGACGCTCTAATCCTCCGTCCTTGCATCCACATCATTCCTGGGCTTCTTCCACTGTTCCGTTCCTCACCGCGCTGTGAGCATAGCGCTGACTGACCTCAGCCGGCCCGGGAGAGCCCGTGTGTGCTTGCCAGCCTTCATTGCCGTTCTCTCCTCATCCGAGGTGATCGCGAAGTTTGACCTCACAAAGTTCCACATGCCGGCCTTTCTGCACTTTGTCATGGCAGCAGACGACGAGGGCTCAATACCGATCAAGGACATTGCCGCAGTGAAGAGCAAGCAGCGCAACCCTGGTACCGACTTCCGCGCTTCTATCGAGAGCGACGACCCGGTCTCTCGCGAGCTAGGCAGCGAGCAGGTGAAGCAGGTAGTGCGCGCAGCGCTGTCAGTCGTGTTGGTGATCCGAAAAGACAAGAGGACTGTGGTGGTCACTGATGTCGCCCTGAGACAGAAGAACCATGGGATGTCCTTACTTGTTGACACCAAGTTCATTCCCTCTAAGGTCAGAAAGGTTCCGGAAGTAGTTCTGCCAGGAACCTTTTTCGTTGCGTGCCCCAGAACCTTCGAGGTTCTCATGTCCTTCCACACGATCAACGGTTGCCACTGGAATCGCGGCAGCAAATGTATATTCGCTTTGAAGAAGGTCAATCAAAGTGGAGACCGTCTCGCGTTTGGTGAGCTGCTTCTAACTCGGGCGTGGACGAAGCTGGCGAAGGCAGGGGGAGTTTTGAAGTGTAAGGCGTTAGTCCGACCCCACCGTCTGTTTCGTCCCCGCGTTCAGCCCTTCGTGGCTTGGAAGTCACGCGCTGATGGCTTTACACCGATCACGCAGGAGACCACGCTGCAAGGGAATGGGGTAGCACGTGCGGAGGATAGTACGAGCAGTACGGTAGCCTGAGGCCGAACTGCTGTGAAGGATGCTTCAATGCCGGCGGCCACCAGTCTGTTCCTGTCGAGCTGGCAGGCCATCGTTCGAAACGAAACTTCGTACGATGTCAAGCACCGCAGTAATTGGCCATATTCGGACCGCTTCGAGTCACGCGATGACCACTTGCCAAGGGTCTTTGCAGACTTGAGCGGGGATATCTGGGAGGCCTTCGGGCTTCAACGTGAAGCGCCTGAGGGTGATGATGCCTGTTCAGAAGTTATCGAGGTGGACTCGGGGCTGTTGGATGCCGGTTGGGAAGAAACAGGACCGGGTTATCGCCGGCGGGTTACACTGTCGAGCAACACGCCCAGTGCGGGAATATCGACGCAGCCTCCTCGATCTTTGTCGTCCCGACTGAAAGAGGAGATGGAGTTGGAACTGAATGGTAGCGTCAACGAAGTGGGGAATGTAGTGCCACGCAGTCGTACTGGGCAAGGTAGTGAGGCTTTCCGGACCAGTCTCAACACGTTAGTGCCGGAGCCCTGCGATGCCCTTCGTGAAGCGCCAGAACCGGCCAACCGTATTAGCCCGTCTCCACCGCCGGAAGAGGTGTCGAAAGAGTTGGTCCCCGAGGAGAATCCATCGACCGACCTTCTCGCGGAGTGGCTCGGCGTGAAGTCGGACTGCCGTGTCCACAGGTACACTTTCGAAGACCTCCTCAATCATCATGCTGACGACATGGGTGAGTGCCTGAAGGATGAAGTTCAGCTGCTGTTGACGGACCCTCCGTTCAACACCAGAAGCGAGCGGGGTGCGGACAACTCTGCCCATGGTTTCTTGACCCACAAGTACACGGACACCTCTATCCTAATATTCGATGCACCGCTTGCGAAAATCAGCCGAGGAATCATTTTATGTAGTGGTCTACAGTTCGGCATGTGGCTTTCGTACCTCAAGCATTACAGCCGCGGGGTGTACTACGGGGCGAGTGACAGGGCCCGTGCGTCGAGGTGCAGGCGACAGAAGGACTCCGTGTGTAACGTGGTTGACCAGCCGATGGTTTCCGTCCGAGCTCGAGGTCACTACATGCAAAACCCGGGTATGAAAGGATATGGCCACGCTTCAGTCCCGCATTGGGTTTTTCACGTCTGGCGGAGGAGTGTGCCGCTTGACGTGCCGTTTGCCCGGGTATGCCACCAAAGGAACGGGTATTTGCAGTCTTCGCACGCAGCCTGGACAAACTGTATGGATGGAGTCCAGCGGTTGGAGCCCGGAGAGGTGGTGAAAAGTGCTCACGAAGGCAGCTGCATAATGATGCTTCCACCTGGGCAGAAGAGCATCAAGCACGAGAGCGAGCTGCTATTGCATGACCCGATACCGGGGGACCTTGTGGTGGACCTGTTCAGTGTTACTTGCGCGCCTGCAAAAGCATACCTAGGGCTTCCGAGACATCTCCGCTTCGTGGGGTGCGACAAGAATGACGACTGCGTCGGTCAAGCTCTACCGAGCTTGTTTAACGCGTTTTCCAAAAGCGTTGTGAGCACCGCATGCGAGATTGGTGGCTCTCCGCGCGCTGTAGTGCTTGCTACAAGGTACTCGGCCGGCGTGAAACGGAATGTGTCTTCCAGGACGGGGAACAGCCGTGCGGACGCTCCTGCTGGCTGTCCCCGGTATCGATGTCTACCGGACTACATAGTCCGGTTTATTGCGATCTACGTCGGGGATCCTATGCTTTCCCTGCGCTATTCACGAGCTTCGGTGACCAACTATCCAGTGAAGCACCACGCCCTACTGGACCCGCAAGACTTGCTAACATGATAGGTGGTGGAAACAATGGCGAGGTGTGTGGTGGTGCATCCGTCCACTGTGAAGTACGAAGGTGTGGGACTCCGGGTGTTTGCAGTCCGGCCCTTCACGGAAGAAGAGACGGTACTCCCGTTCTATGGGACGCTCCTGTACGCAGACTTGCGCGAGCGCACCCGGGATAAGACGAGGATCTACGCAGGTGGAAGTTCGCGGGAAGACAAAGAACTTTTCAACCGGGTAGCTCTTCTCGTGGAAAGGTGGGCGGAGTCCCATAAGGGCCCGAGGCATAAGTTGTTCATTGTACCGGCATCATTTCGTGTGGTCGGGTTTGTGAATGACGCTCGGTAGTTGACTGGGGATGAGGGGGAGCGAAATAGAGTTACTTCCAGAGCGCGAGACACCAACGCGGAGTTTTACGAGGATCGAGGGGAATTTTTGCAGAGAGCTCTAGGTGCACTGAACACAGTACCGATCCGTGCGACGCGTGAGGTTCTGAATGGCGAGGAGCTGTTCACAAGCTACGAAGATACGTTTAGGTTGGAAGTACAATCTCAAACACTACGTACCAGTTCGAGACCAAGTTTCGGGCTGGCAAGCCACACCATAGCAGCTCAGAAAGAGTAGGGCTCAGCCACAAGAAAGGCCGTCGAAAAAAGTGGGCGACTAGCGGCCGCTATAGCAGGAAAAAGAAGTTTGAGAAGTAATCGAAATTTAGACAAGGGGGGTATCACCGGGGACAGGGACTCGGATCTACACATGTGAAAACGCATGAGCAGATGAATGTGCGAAATTTAATCTGAAGAACAACACCCATCTGCCTATATATTGTCATATATGCAGGCCTTAGCCCCTGCCACTGGTGACACCACTCTAGTCTCAGTTTTCGCTACGTTCAGGAATGCCTATTTGCAGGCCCTCAGCCCCTGCTTCCCGTTCTGCCGTTAACGCTTATAATACTTCAGACGGGGATAGGCACTCTCCGAGTGTGCATGATTTTACAAGGGCCCCACTACTAGTGGTAGCTATTAGCTGGTACTTCTACTAGTCAGTTCACGACAACTGCGACGGAGTTTTCGATTTGTTGTTCTGTCCGAGCCCCTATCTGTCCTGTCCTGCCTGTGGCGCAACTCTGCTTTGATGGCTCCGCCGGCCAGAAGGACGAGAAGGGCGGTTCCGATGCAACGATCTCGCAAGCGCACCCACGAGCAGCGGGAGGGCGAGAATGATGCCCCGGCTGCGCCTGTCGCTGTAACTGCATCGAACCGCGTGGTTAATGCAACTCAGCGCCACCCTGCAGGCAGGTTAACGGGTGTTGTCCTGCCGGAGACACCGCCGGCGTCGTCTCTGTTTTACCCAGAATGTGGACAAGCCGATAGTGCCACTGTTCTGGCAACTCATGGTGATGGTATGACACTGGAAACTCGACAGGGGCGTGCTGCCAATCAGATGCCTGCTTTTCGTGCGTCTATTCAATCTGGCTGCAGCTCGCGCACAGCCAGCTTCACCGTCCGGGTCGAAAATTCTCCCGCTCCGCGCGTCCACACGCCCGGCATTGACGCCCCTCTGCGGTCTCACGTCCGCTGTGGAGTATGGCGAACTCACAATGGGACCGTGTGTCCTCCTGGTGCGTCGGCGGGGAGACCCTCTTCGTCTCCACCTCCGCCCATGCCGTCTCGGACAAGGATTGAGACTTCCGCTGCAACTCGCTCACAATCCATCTCGCGTGAGCAGGTGGAAGAGCTACAAACGATGCTTGCTGAGCAGACGAACAAGGTCAGGGCGCAGAAGCAAGATATTGGTGGTCTGAAAACGAGGGTCAACGACGACAAGGGGAAGGTACGACAGGCCCACCAAGAGGTTGTTGAGGTGCGGGTGACGACTAAGGCAACGCTCTCCGAGTTCCTGCAACTACAAGCCGAAATCATGGATGTCAAGCAGGAGACCGTGAGCCTACGCGTGGCTCGCTGGATTTCTGGTCGCACCTAGCAGGCCACACCGCGTGCCGGAACTGGACCTGGTCAGAGTCGCAGGCGTATCACACAAAAGGTGGCAAAGTACATTGGTGTTGCCAAGACCATCAAGGAGCAGATGCTGCAATGGGGTCACCACGGACCTGCTGAGCTGGACCTAGCAAGTTCTGTTCCAGTCCGCAGCCGGGCGGGTCGCAGTGAGCCGTGCATGGCGGGGGAGCTTTTTGCGGACGGCCTGGAGGGTGTCGTGCCGATTCCACCGATGGTTATTACCAATCGTAGGGAGTACTATACGCGTTCCTACTACGATGAGGCAACAGCTCTGGTTGGAATGGTGCGAGCAGTGCTTCGCACCGGGAGATGTTCATCGTTGTTTCTGGACGTCGAATCCGGCCACGAGTGCGAAGAGGCTGTTTCGACAGACTTCTCTATGTCCAAGGATGAGGCAGACAATCTCTGACGTGATAAGCTCTCGAAAGAGAAACGCGAGGGACGAGCTGTTCCGATGCCTCGAGTATTTTTTCTCGATGTCGCGGAAAGCCACGTCTGTTTCGGACAGCGAGTGGGCGGAGCGCTCATCTCAGGCACCTCAAGCGTGGGTGAAGCTGATGGGTTGAGAAGAGGAGCAGGGAACTCCAGACTTCTCACGGTGACAACCCAGCAAGGTCGAAGATCGAGCATACGGTGATTACTCTGTACCGAAGGAGGCGTATGATCTTCACGAGGGTCACGTACTGGTTGGAAATTGTTTAGGGAGACATGTCCTTTACGAGTTGCGAGGGTACCGTCCTCAACAGGATGGGACGTGCGCGTATGGGTCTATCATGCAACTCGCACGCCTAGATGCCTCGCTGGAAACAGTAGTATCCTGCCTGCAGCATGCTGAGGACCATGGCGGCCAGTGCCAGCGCACTTACAGCCTGACCTTTTCCAAGTACCTTCCCTTGACAACCGCGCGGATACTATGCGCCGTTTGCTGCGTTCTATGCCGCGTTGTTCCGCAACAGATGATTTGGTATAGTTCTACCGTTGAGGGGCGTTGTGTGAGTCGGTGAATGAGGAAATGGAACGGTCCGATGAAGAGGACGGCAAGGATTTCTTAGCAGATACCCCTGAAGTAGCCACAAACGTGGTAAAGGTAGGGTCAGAGAATATATTTTATGTGGCGGTACGGAAGATGTGGTTTTCGGAGTACATCTTAAGTATGCTTGGCGGTGTTGCCGATTGCTTCGTTGCACGTGCAGACTGAAGCAGGGGACCGTATAAACTTTGCAATGGCGCGTCTGGCCTGTCACGGATTCCCCCCATAACCTTCGATTCTCCCCCACGCGCTGTTGGTGGAGCAGAGGACTAGTAACTGTCGATGCACAGAAGAGAAAGATGGAAGGAAACGGTACTTCTATACTCGTAGCTCACTAAACAGATTGTAGTTTTCTGATGTGTTTAACTCTGGTGCAGAGAGAATGGCATGTCCGTTGGAAGGGAGGGTTCAGGTAGGACTGGCCGTGCATCAGGGTCTCTGTAGAACTTGTTCATGCAGAAGCAATGGTAGGGCCAGTATAGCTGAGGAGTGAAAGAGGGGATGTGGAAATGTGACCGCACCACGTGCGCTGTCCCAATGGTAGCAGAGGCCATGCACAGGCCAAACCAGCGAGAAGCACGAGCTTGACGCCCTCATCGCTGCATCTCTGGGAGCGGGACGGGATTTTCTGTGCGATTTACATTCCCATCTGTAGACCACCGCAAGCAAACGCATTGCACAGTGTCATCAACAGCGTCGATTCGTGGAATACAATCCATGTACGGAACGGAGGCATACTCCGTAGGTGGCATTGATTAACGGCCATGCATACAGAAGAGAGACAGAACCCGGTCGACGTATACAGTACCTCTGTGTTCTTCGTCGTCGGCGGTCAGGAGCACAAAGGTGAATCGCTACCGTTTGGTGGGGCCGAAGCTGCTATTTGCACAAACGCGCTGAATGACATGTTCCCGCATTGGGTTGAGTAGAATGACACTCATGTAAGGATCATAGTCGTCAACGGAACGACACAAGCCGCTGGGAGCAAAGCCACTTTTGAGGATCGTAATTTGGAGAGTGTCACATATGTGGACCGAACGCTGATGGAGAAGCTCATCGTGGACAGAGTCCAGCAGCACAGTGGTGACCTGGCCACCAAGCTGGACAAGAAGAGCAATGCAGATGTCAAGAGCTTCTCCACGTCAGGATCGTAGCATCGCAGCGGTGAGGCGGCCTTCTTCGTATCCGACAAACGGCATGGCGAGGGTTCTCAAGTGAGCGAGTTCACGGAGGGACATTCTGAAGCCCTACCTG
>JAUKWC010043132.1:0-11474 GCA_032356245.1 Endocladia muricata | reverse complement strand
GTGGGGATATTAACAAAGTAATCGCCCGGTACCAGCCCATCGAAATTATAGTATCCAGCGTTGCCATCTGGCCCCGTCGTGGTTGTCATGCTCTCAACTAGCGTGTCAACCGCAGGATCAAATACGCCGTCGCCATCGCTATCAATATATAGCTCGACCAGCACGCCATCAATGCCCGCTTCGGTATCGCTATCAACTTGGCCGTCGTTATCCGCATCGTGCCACACATAGTTGCCGATATTCATCAGCGGAACCAGACCAAAATCTACGCTCAGGTTCGAATTCGCGCCGTTGCCGTCATCAGTCGGCTCGCTATCTGGATCCAGCGTAACGGGGGCGCTGCTCAGACCATCAGTGGCGTAAGGCCCGCTTGGATCAACGCCATTGTCGTCGTTATCATCCGCATCCACATCTGGATCTTGGCCCACACCGTTGGGTGCATCGCTGCTCGAAATCAGATCGGTTAACCCTCCCGCAGCATCAAACTCGTCGCTAGGAATATGCACCACATAATCGCCCGGCGCAAGACCCGTAAAGAGATAGTTGCCGTTGGCGTCAGTCTGCGTGGTTGCAAGGGGAGAATCGATCCCTGGCGTATCCCCCGCAGCATATAGCTCTACAGCCACGCCCGGAATGCCCGCCTCGGCGCCATCGAGTAGACCGTTGTTGTAGCCCTCGGCCGATCCCGCACCATCATCAAGCCAGACGGTATCGCCCAGCGACATCAACACATAATCTTCTACCTCGCCCGAACCAGCAACGCCGGTTGGCGTGGTCGCCTCGCCCGCATCCGCAGTAAAGCGGAAGCGGCTATAAACCGTATCTGCCACATCATCCGGCACGGGGAAGCTAATCACGTTCGTGCCGGTCATCATCTGCGTATCGGTAATCACAACGCGCTCGCCCGCGTCATCAAAATCGCCATCGCCATTAAAATCGAACCATGCATTTAGATAGCCATCGGTCGATGCGGTAACGGTGATCGAAGCCGTTTGGCCCGGCATAAGTGGGGTGGCAAACTGGACGCCATCTTCATCATCGGGCGTTCCCGCCAAATCATCCCCCAAAGCCGATGCGCTGGGGTTGCCATCCAACTCAGCATCGACCGTGCTGCCCAAAAATGTAGTCCCATCCAAAATATGGGCCGGACCAGAGCCGCTGTCAGTTGTGCCATAGCCATCGGGCAGATCGCCCCAATCGTAGGCCACAAAGCCAAAGTCTACGGTTAGATCAGAGTTCGATCCGTTGCCGTCATCGGTCGGCTCGCTATTTGGCACCAAGGTAACGGGTGCGCTGCTAATGCCATCGGTCGCATAATCGCCCACCGCCGCCGGATCGATGCCGTTGTCATCGCCGTCATCCATATCGGCATCGGGATCAAGCCCCACACCGTTGGCCGCATCGTTGCTCGAAACCAGCGCGTTTAGATCTCCGCCAGCATCAAATTCGCTGCCGGGAATATGCACCACATAGGTGTCGGGCGCAAGACCGGTAAAGAGATAGTTGCCGTTGGCGTCAGTCTGCGTGGTTGCAGCAAGCGTGTCCCCTGCCGAGTAGCCGGGGATACCGTCATCATCCAAATAGAGTTCGACAGTCACATCTTCAATGCCCGCTTCGCCGCCATCCTGCAAACCGTTGTCGCCCACGCCGTTATCAGCGCCATTATCAACACCGTTATCAAGCCAGACGGTGTCGCCCAGGCTCATCAGCACATAATCTTCTACCTCGCCGCTGTTGGCGACGCCCGTTGGGTCGGCCACCTCGTCTGGATCAAAGGCGATGCGGAAGCGGCTGTAAACCGTGTCGGCCACCGTATCGGGGGCGATAAAAGTGATCGTATCCGTGACGGTTCCGCTGCCGCCCGTGAGCGTGGTGGAAAAATATTCATCCGCCCCAAAACTCCCGTCGCCATCCAAATCGAGCCACGCGCCTACGGTCGCCGTAATGCCCGCGCCACCCGTAATATAGGCCGAAACTTGAATCTCGACCGGCTGGCCCGGCATGATGGGCGTGAGGAAAGTGATGCCATCTTCATCATCGGGTGCGTTGCCGTTATCATCGCCATTTGCGCCCACGCTGGGTTGACCATCATCTTCGAAATCGACCGACTCGCCCAAATAGAGATCGCTGTCTATCCAGTGTACGGCGGGCGTTGTGGTTGTGGGGTTGCCATAGGTGGTGCCGTAAACATCGGGCAGATCACCTAGATCCGCAGGTCTAAAGCCGAAGTCATAAGTATAATTATTTTCGCCCTCGTTGCCTGCGCTAAATGGAATAATAATGCTGCCCGTGTCGGCATTGAGTGCGCTATCGTTATCGTGCAGATCGGTGCTCGTGCCGCTGACTGGATGATCGGCATCGTTGGCATAATCTTGCTTGGTGACCGTTAAGCCAGCTAACGCCGCGTCATCTGGATCGATAGCGACGTAATAGTTGGTTCGCGGATCGACATCAAAATAGTATTCGCCATCAGCCGTCGTAACGGTGGTCGCAACCTGCGTCTCGTCGCCATTGCCTGGAATGCCGTCTGGGTCGAGCCAAAGCGCGACTTCGACGCCGCCAATACTCTCTTCGTCTGGATCTTGCACACCGTTGCCGTCGAGATCAAGCCAAACGTAATTGCCTATTTCGACATCGGGCAAACGACAAAGCACCTGAAGATCGCCCAGTCCATTCTGCTTGCGTGCCGAGGCAGTTGTGGTGGCATCGTAGACGTTGTATGCACCCTCATAGGTACCGTCGAGATTCGAATGGCGCTGAACGCCGCCAGCGTTATAGTTTTTATACCAGCGATTGCCATCGTCGTCCTTATAAACTGGATCATAGCCAGTTGACAAAACATCTTCGTAGCCTGGAATTTGCAGCAGACCACCTTGGTTACCGTTACGGGCACCGCCATTCGATGGGCTGCCGTCGCCCGCTTGATCTTGGTAGTAGAACGAGCCGCCGCCCGGTCCTGTGAGTCCGTCTGCGCCAGCGGTTGTTGTGTCACCACAGGTGCCATTGTCCTCGGATACCCATTCGTAGGGAGATGTAGAATCGCTGTTTACACACGCGCGCAATATGTCACCATTCCCGCGCGGGAATGCCGCAACAATATGTCCACTATCTTCGTCAAGTTTACCGTATAGCTGCTGATCGCCGAAGCGGTCGCGGAACCCTAGAATCATCTCATCGTTGTCAAAAGCAATATCCGACAGTATTGGCATTGGATAGCTGATTGTTGGTTCAGGCTCTGACCATGGATTAAACCAGCGGCCATTTCGTCTGTAGTCAAGCAGTTCGGTAAAGACGAGGGTATAGCCGGCACCGTCAAAGCGCCAGACGTATGCCTGCAATTCTGTTCTATCTTGCGTAGTTTCGGCGGAACAGACAGCCCCCACATAAAGGCGGTTGCTAAAGTCTATTCCAAGCGCAAAAGGACGCACATCGTCGGGCGTACAGGTACCTGGCGGGTCAAACCCCTCTCGAACAGGTAGATTTTCTGTTGGAATCGGATAGCGATTTACGGTGCTAGGCGTAAGCGGTCCACTTGTGGGCAGCGTGTAAAGGCTCCGATCGTTTAGGTTCATCGCGTAGAGCATCGTGCCGTCGGGCGAAAGTTCGATATCGCCAAAGCTTGTTTTTGTCACGTCATTAAGCGGCATCACGTCGGTAATCACCGCAGTAAACCCTGCTGTGGTATTTGGATTTAATCGAATGAAAGAGCTGCCAAACCCATAGGGTGCAGTGGTTGGGCGCACGTCAACGCCAGCAGGGTTATCGGGAAAAATTGTGTTGATATCAGCAAAAAGGGTTGGCGTGATCGAACCGCCGGGGGAGAGATCTTGTAAATAGATTGCCCCCGGTCCGTTTGGTCCGTAGCCAACACCACGATGCGCAAATGCACCGACATAAAGATTTTCGGCAGACGGATCCCAGCCCAGCCCGTAGGTTGTACCGATTTGATCGGCGTCAGCCGTGTGGGTTGGCATTGGCGGTGGCACATCATATGCCCCATATTGTATCTCTTTAGATACGTCCACCGATCCATTGATATTGCCATCTAGATCATTGGCATAGCTGTACGGAAACTGCACCAGCACGTGCTCATTATTATCAAGCTGATAACCTTGCACGTAGCAGGGCAAGGCGATATTTGGGTCAGATTGACAGAAGTCGCTGGGTCGATTTAGACCAATATCGGCGTTGCAGGTAGACGCATCGATACGACGAGCAAGCGTGCCATTACTTGGCCCCGATGCACCCGACTGTAAGTAGTCGGGAATGCCGCCCAACTCTATCCGCACGCTGGGGTAAGTAGCCAAAAGTGCGGGGAAGCTGTAGGTGCCATCTGCGGCAACCGCAGATGTGGCAACAACGGCGTTGTTCTCGTCGTAGGCGTAGACGACCATGTCTACACTGTCGGCAGGCAACACGCCCGGTTCGCGCGAGTCTTGCATTCCGCTGGCGTTGAAGTCACGAAAGATAATGCCGCCAATATCAGCGTTAGCCGCGCCGCAGACTGCGAGTTGGGCGGCGGGCGCGGCAAGGGCCGCATGGGGCGCAAGATATGTTTGCGCCACAAATGGCTGCACGAGTGGCTGCACAAGTGGTGCAAGGATCGTTGTCAAAGCAAGTAGCATATATATAACGCATTTGCGGTAGTGGCTTTGGGTTATTTTTTTTTGTTTACTCATAAAGACTATAGCATCCTTATAGTTACCCAAACAGTGACATCTTTTTGCTCAAAAAGATGTCACTGTTTGGGATTTTGTGTAGTTGACAAGAGCGCCATCGGTTTGAACCGATGGCGGACAGATGAAATCTGCCAAGCTAGTTTGGCTTAGCAAGTGAGACTCTGATAAATTCATCTATATCAGTTACTCAATCGTATATAAAAATCGGTTTAGCAATGTGTGGGAGGATTTTGAGAGAAAGAGGTGTCAAAAGATTGAGTGGCAGTAAAGGATTTTTATCTAAATTAATTTTGCCACCGTTTATCATGACAGTAGGCTGATCTAGCTTTTAAGAAAGATCACAAGGCTATGAGAAAAATCTGGCCGAAAATGACGCCACTTGACACGATTAGCTAAACAGCAACAGAATCCAACTTTCTTTTCTGTATTTTTGTTACTTATAACGAAATTTTTTTGTCGTTTTTTATTGTTGTGTATATAGATTATCGGTAAACAACGTAAAACCAAATAGCCCAATAGTCCCAAAAAAAATAGTGACCCGTGTTGGGACAATGCGCTATTTTATGGGAATGTTATAGAAATGCAAGGTGGCGCGCTCAATCGAAGCAGATAAGCGTTCGCTCTGTCACTATCAACTAGGCAGGTAACGTAAAGTGTTAGTAGAGCGGTCTTGCCTATAATTGCCTTTTTGAGTCTATAAAATCTGGCGTCATTTGCAACGCGTACATCCGCGTATCGCTGGTCTCATCTGCCACACCTTGAATCTGTACTGAGTGAGTTCTGTTTGGTTGTTTTTGGTTGTTTTGGATGATAAAGGGTACGCAAGGGGTTTGTAATTTGGGGTTGTTAGGGGAAAAGAGGCGGGTGGGCTAAAATTTGGCTAAATACAAAAACAGTTTAATTTGGTCAGTATAAAATGATTAGCTGACGAATTTAGGTGAAATATGCTTCAATCGAGAATTTAAATCCCTTGAATTTGCGCGAGCTTTTCTTGCAGTCGGGTAAGCATTCGCGATTCGCCAATCCATTCGTCGAAGTCAAAGGTGTGTTGAAATTCATCTACTGCAAACCGTCGCAGAAACTCGTCAGTCGTCATCTTATACTTTTTTTCAAAAGTGTCGACTCGCTCTTGCGTTTTTTGAAAACCTTGAAGAAGCTCTTGGTATTCGTTTCTCAAGGTAGCTTTATCCAGCGAACGAATTGGACGATTCCCATTTGAAACTAATGTAAGTTCAGTCATAATCAATCCCTACTAAACACTCTCAAGAACGGCAATTAAGGCTAATCCAGAAAAATAATTATATGTATTTCATCAGCTTTTCTGGAGTGGCCCAAATAAAACGGTGTACTCCTTCAATTTCTCTTTCTTGAAGCTGAACAGAATTAACAGTTTTTGTTTTTGGTTCAACCCTTCGCTCGACTGCACCACCTGCTGATTATACCACAAATTCACAAGAAAAATTATGGAAATATCTCAATGACCAAAGCCCTTCATGCCATTGTACTCAAGCTAACCGCTAACCAATCTGGCTCGCTAAATAGCACCGTGGGCGAGTTGGGCCACGCCGCTTTTTATGCCGCCATCGACGCGGTTGATCCAGCTTTGGCTCAGCGCATTCATGATGCAGAATCGCGCAAACCTTTCAGCCTATCGCCGCTGTATGGCTATCGGCAAAGTCCGAAAGACAAGCGCATCCACATTGGTGCGGGCCAAGAGGGGTGGCTGCGCTTGGGCCTGCTAGATGAAGATCTCTTTGCCGCCTTTATGCAGTATATTCTCTACGGCGGCGCGAGCGGCGGCACGCCAGGCATTCAAATTGGCGACATTCCCTTTACCATCACCGAATCGCTGGGAACGCCTGGCTCGCATCCGTGGGTGGGATACGTCACAATCGAGCAGTTGCTTGCTCTAACGGATGCGCCCGACCACTGGGTGCTAGAGTTCGAAAGCCCGACTGCAATTCGCTGGGGGCAGGCGGATAGGAATGGTCAACTCGACAAAGGGCCGCGTCGCGCCGAGATCTTCCCGCAGCCGCGCCTAGCAGTTGCCAGCCTGCACACGCGCTGGAACCGCCTGATGGACACGCTCTATGCAGGCGAGGGCGATCAATTCAAATATGATCGAACGTTTGAAGAATGGGTGGAGCGCAACGTTATTGTGAGCAAAGTCTTTCGATGGGAAACGCAGCCCTTTCCGTACAAAAAGCAGACCTACATCGGCGGGCTGGGCAAGCTAGAATACCGGCTGCTAGACACGAGCAATCGCGCCTACGCCATTCATCTGCATCGTCTGCTTCACCTCGCATTTTTTGCTGGCATCGGCTACAAAACGACACATGGTTTAGGACAGGTGAGGGTTCTTTCGCCTCAGATTTAAAGGCCGTACTTTAGATCTTGAATTTGAGAATTTGGCCCTTAAATTTTAGACTTCAAATAAAGGAGAAATTATGACCAAACCATTGATTATCAAAATTGACACCCTCACGCCGCTATGGACGGGCGGGGCCGATGGCAAAAGCAATCGCCTACACGCGACGGGAATTATTGGCAGCCTGCGTTGGTGGTACGAGGCGGTGGTAAGAGGGTTAGGGGGAAGTGCGTGCGATCCAGCGGTACAAGGCTGTATTTATGATCAAGATAAACCCAACAGAGGTTTATGCTTGGGATGCCAAACCTTTGGTGCGACCGGCTGGGCACGACGTTTTCGATTAATTGTAGAAGATAATACAAACCCAGAAGGCAAAGAAGGTAAACAACAAACAACAGACAGCCGCCATAATCGCAATGGGAATCAACCTTCAACATGGTACTTCAACAATGGAAAAGGACGTGGCGGTGAATTTATATTGAAGATTATTCCAACCGATCCGAACTTCAATCCAATGCTTATCTATGGTTTGCTCAAACTTATTGAAGAATACGCTGGGCTGGCTGCTAAAACTCAACTGGGATATGGACGAATTCAGGTTGAAAAGAATGATAGTTTTTATTCAGATCAATTTGTACAAACGCTGTTCGAAGCTACTAGAAAGCAATCAACTCAGAGTACAACTACTGCATTACCCTCACTAACTGATATGTTCTTTGCAACTGTTAGCGCTCAAGATCAGGGGCTAACAGCGACAGTAAATTTAAAATACGATATACGCGCAGTGTTTCGCGATTCATTCGGGAACAATAAAAAATTACGGCACTGGATTTGCGGAACAGTCCAAGGGGAGCGCCAGGCATCAAAAATTCGAACAGGGCAATCAATCGATAATGAAATGCCCGTATGGGGTTGGATCCCGCAAGTGCTTCCAGTACAAAATGTGGAACGCGAGCAGGTGATACATGAAGTACAAAAGTCTATGAGTAACTATGGAACGATTCTTAGCTGGCGTGAGTTTAGCTCAGAACGTGATACGCAGATGAAATGTAGAGACATAGCAGTATTCTTAAATTCTTTGTTAGATAGGAAGGGAGCGTCATGATATATGATTCTACTGCTCAAATCATAATAGATTCGCAATCCTTACGTGAAGAACTAGTTGAGCACGAAGAAAAAATAAGCTCAAACCGAGGAAGAGATCGCAAGCAACCCGAAGAACAAGCAATAGAAGTGCGTAAGAAATTGTTGAAGCTTACTACCAACGCGCCAACCATTATACGAGCTTATTTTACAGCAACCAAAAATTCCAATATGGAGGCATTTAAGACTGCATGGCAGAAATCTAATTATCCTAGCACGCAGGAACGACAAGACATTAAGCCTTCGTTTGGTGCGATTTATGGCCTACCCACTATCGATCTCGACATCCTACCATTTGGGTCATTTACCATCCAATTCACCTTCACGTTGGCTCAACCCTACCTATCCAAAGATGACAACCCCTTTTACATTATCGACAATCCTATTGTGCGAGATAAGGTCTTTCGGCTGCCCATGGTGCGGCCAACGAGTTGGAAAGGGAATTTGCGTCATGTGCTGTGGATGATGGGGCATACAGAAGAAGATGAGCAGATTCAGCGCATTTTTGGCGATGCAAATGACAATAATGAGTCAGGCCGAGTTGGCCGCTTGCGCTTCTATCCAACCTTCTTCGCCCAAACCAGTTTAGAGATCATCAACCCACATGATCGTACAAGCGGCGTTGGCAAAAACCCGATTCTTTTGGAATCTGTTCCTATCAGAGAGCCTGGCATTTTCACCTTGCTCTACACTCCGCTGGATCGCATTGGCAAGGACGAGGCAGAAACTTGTGAGCAGGTAGCGGCAGATTTATCGCTGATAGCCGAAGGCGTGCAGAATATGCTGACGCTCTATGGGTTTGGTGCCAAGACAAGTAGCGGGTTTGGGCTGGCAGAAGATGTTGTCCGCAGTGGAAAAATTGTTGTCGGTGGGCTAGCTTATGTGGGAAGTGACTCTACAACGCAGAGCGCACTCCCCCCGCCACCAAAACCAGAATTAGCGCGCTATTTGTCTGCGTCAGATAGATTAGACCCCGACTTTGCCACCGATACGGGTGAGCTTAAAAATGAAGCGGAATATCAACAGCTAATTGAAGAACGTGGACAAATATATGGAAAAAAAGACAAGCAACTTTACAAAAAAGCAAAAAGCTGGTGGGAGCGGGCAGGACAACAGATAGCGCAACAAAATACGTCGGGACAGACAGAGATGACTGAGCCAGAACCAGAGCCAGAGCCTCGACCGGCTTATCCGCTTGGACAAGAGGGGTTTGGCTCCTTTTATGGCCTGTCTGCAAAAGCCAGTACACTAGCCCATGCATTACGCCAAACTGGAGGTGAAGCATGAGCAAACTAGAAAAGTTGGTCCAAAATCGAGACGCCATTTTGCTGGCAGAGGCACTCGGATGGCTACATGATTACCGCAAATGTTCAGAAGAACAATTAGAGGCACAATCAAGCAATGATAATAGCCAACAAGGGATACCACGCAATAAACTGGGAGAGAAATTTTGTGCTCTAGAGAGCACGAAATTGAGTGCCGCATCGGTTGATGAGTGTGTACTGGAGGTACTCAATCGGTGGAATGGTAAGTGGAATAAGGAGAATGCTTCCTTCTTATTACAATTCCTGTCCCGCTGCCACAATACGGCACACTTTGATAAACAGGAGCCAGATGAAACGGGAAAGCAGCGCTATCCAGGTACTCAAATCAGTACAGCGTTTGGCTTTGAATCATCAGTTGGCTCAGACTTGACAGAGGGATTATGGCAACTGCCTTGGGGCGACTTGGTCTCCTATGACAGCACCCTCCGTCAAGAGATGCGTTCGGCCATTCAAGAAAAGTTTAGCCTCATCGGTGCAGATACGCGTCGCCCCGTTAATGAGATCAGTTTAGAAGACTGGGGATTATTGGTTGGTTCACTTTACAAATCTTCGATTGCGGCTCTTCTTCTGGGGCATCAGCCCAGCAGTTATGATCTACGCTGGCGATTACTTAGCATTCGTACTGATGGGCTAACTTACCTTTCAACTGTTATGCGATTGCCCGACATGATTGCGCGACAGAAAGTATTGTCCGAGATGTTGAATAATGTTCAGACGTTGCTAGAAGTGACCTATCCCTTGGCAACCGAGGTCTATCGCGACGAAAACGGTTCTCTATTTGTTGTGCCCGATTTACCTAATATCAATTTGCTGGATGATTTGCAGGACAGCAATGCACAGACATTAAGAGAACATATTCGACAGCAATTTACAACAGAGGGTGATATTGTCCCACAGATATTTTTGGATGAAACAGCATGGTGGGGTCAAGATCCAAACTACGCTCCTGACACACCATCCGCTAATGAAATTCCGCCTGCTGGAGATTTGCTATTACGACCAGTTCTGCGGGAAAGCAATCCACAATTGATTGCAGAGTTTTGGAACGATAAGAAGAGAGAAGTTTGTTCTATTTGTGGTTTGCGCCCTCGTACAAGCAAACAGATAAATTATTGTACCATTTGCGGTGATCGACGCAGTGGCAGAGTAGGACAATGGATAGAAGAACAGAGGCTCAGAGAACAAAGGCTCAGAGAACAAAGCACAACAATCTGGCTAGATGAGGTAGCGGACCAAAATGGCCGCCTTGCGCTTATCACCGGCACATTTGATCTGACCAACTGGCTAAACGGGAAACTAGTCGAAACACTACTCGTAAAAGAGCCAAGTAACGACAATATACCGATTACAAAAACTGCTTCTTTTGCCCGCTTGCGCCGCATCTGGCGTACAACTCAGATATTTTGGGAAGAGACTCAATCTGATGTTAATAAGATCCTAACTGACGCCCGCCATCGTCTTACTATTACGCTGGCTACTCCACCGAACCTGATTCGACATCAAGTCTACGAATTTGACCTAAGCGGCCATACCCGCATGAGCGTCCTTTGGAATGGTGAGCACTTAATCAGCACAGATAATCTTTCGTACACGGCGGCACAACTTGCTATTAACCCCGAAGATCGCGAAACTCCAGCAGATGCCGCCTTGAGCGTTGGCACATGGTTGATAGAAAACAGAGGGCAGACGTTTCAACTCATCTCTGATGATGAAAGAAATAAGCAGTTTGATATTCAAATTTTTGATGTGAACTACCAAGACACAGACTATGCTCCCGCTATTCCCATTTTGGCAGAGCCGCGAACGTTTATGGTCCTTGTGCCAGCGGATAGGGCGCTGGATGTGCTTGACGCCATAAAAATAAAGTACGAACGAGAGATGGGCAAGGTGCGCGATCGGCTGTCGCTACACGTGGGATCTGTCTTCTTTCAGCGACGAATGCCTTTGCGGGCGGCACTG
>JAUKWC010043121.1:0-11477 GCA_032356245.1 Endocladia muricata | reverse complement strand
ATCCGGGCCGCCAAGGCGCGCATCGAGGCCGGAGAGATCGGGCGGGCCGTGACGGCGCAGGCGACCTGCTGGCTGTATAAACCCGACGATTATTTCGATGTGGCGTGGCGGACGCAGGCAGGGGCGGGGCCGGTCTTCATCAACCTGATCCACGATGTCGATCTGATGCGGCATCTGGTGGGCGAGGTCGAAGCCGTGCAGGCCAGTACGCGCAATGCGCTGCGCGGCCATGCGGTCGAGGACACGGCGGCGGCGATCCTGCATTTCGCGAACGGGGCGCTGGGGACGGTGAGCGTATCGGACACGGTGGTCAGCCCGTGGAGCTGGGAGCTGACCGCCGCCGAGAACCCGGCTTATCCGGTGACGGACCAGACCTGCTATCTCATCGGCGGAACGCAGGGGTCGCTGTCGCTGCCCGGCGGGACGGGGTGGACGCAGGACGGGCCGCGGGGGTGGTGGGAGCCGATCCATGCCGCGAGGCCGGGACTGCGCCGTGCCGATCCGCTGGAAGCACAGATCGCCCATTTCGCGCGGGTCATCGCGGGCGAGGAGGAGCCGCTGGTGTCGGCGGAAGAAGGCTTGCGCTCGCTGGCGGTGATCGAGGCGATTGGGCGGTCGGCACGGTCGGGGCGGGTGGAGGCGGTTGGATAGCCCGGTGCGCCGAAGCCCGGTGCTCGCAGGCGCACTTTTCAAAATTCGATGCGGATGTTACTTTTTCCCCATGAAAAAATATTTCCTTCGCTCGTTTCTGGCCACACTGGCCTTCACTCATTCCGCACTGGCCTGTTCGCCCGATCCGGGATTCGTCTACGACGCCATGACCGATGGGGATATGGCGATCGCCACCGCTCTGGTCACGACCGTCGAGCTGGATACGACGGATACATCGACGTGCTGGCAGGTCGGGTATTCGGATGTGCGGTATCTTCGGGGGCAAGGCGCAGATGCGTTCTCGGTGACGACCTGCATGGATGAGGTCTTCGATGACGAGGCTCTCGCGGAGCAAGCCGAAGGCCTCGAATATATGGGACTCGTACCCAACGCGGAGGTCTTGGTCGGCGTGGTCCGCCCCGGCGGGGATGCGTCGGAAACGCGCTATGCCGTGCCATCCTGCTGGGGGCCGCTTCACGTCAATCTGGGTCAGATGACGGGGGAGGAGCGCACCGGATTTGTGGACGGATTCAAGGCGCAGTCGGGAGAGTAGTCGGAGCGGCCATGGGACACGGCACGAGCCGCATTTCTTCGAAGCATCCTTCGAGACGCCGCCCTTCGGTCGGCTTCTCAGGATGAGGTAAGTGTTTGTCGGGAAAAGAAATATCGCCAGCGGAAAAACCCTCACCCTGCCCTCTCCCGGAGGGAGAGGGTTCCAGAAGCGTCAGTTCATTGGCCCGGCGGCAGGGCGCGCAGCGTGCGGTGTTGACATTTTTCAGAATACCGGATCATTTGTTCACGTTATGTTTGAGTGAATGGAGAGAGCGTGCGGCACTGGAACTGGGACGGAATGGTCGAAGGGAACCGGAGGCGGCTCGTCGCGCTGCTTGCGGGTCTGTTCGTCATGCTCGGGACCGGGGAGGTCGTGCCGCGTGTGCTCAGGCGGCGTGTGCTGGCGCTGTTGATGCCGATGGAATCGGCGCTGCGGCGGTTGATCTTCGTCATGGCGCGCGATGTGCCGGTGTCCACGCGGGCCGCGTCGCCCTGTCCAACCGTCGTGCCGAAGGGTACGGGGTCCGGGCGTGCGCCGGTGTTCCGGCTGACCGATATCCTGCGCGATCCCGATCCGAAAACCCGTTCGGTTCCGCGCGGGAAGGAGCCACGTATCCGGTCGCTGGATGACCGGACGCCGAGGGAGATCGTGCCGGAACCGGCGGATGATGATCTGGTCGATGCCACGGCGCTGCGGCGGCGGATGGCGGCGATGGAGGCGGCGCTGGGCGATCTGGCGCGGCAGGCGAGGCGGCTGGCGCGCTGGTATGCGCGGCGGAACCGGGCGCAGGCCGCCGGGAAATTCTCGCGGGAGTATCCGCTAAGGTCGGGCCGCGCGCCGGGGCATCGGGCGGGCGGCAAGCGGGAAGTCGATAGGCTGCTCGTGACGTGCCATGACCTTGCGGTGCGCTGTCTGCGGATGGTCGAGGCGGAGCGGTATGGGCGGTGAAGGGGGAGTTGCGGGTTAATCGTCCGTATGCGGAATTTTTTAGCACCATTTGGGTCTGTTCAAGCGGGTACTTGGCGGCGAAAGACCCCGGACCGGCAGAGCAACACTCCGTGTTGCACAGCATCCGGGGCAGCAAAAAACCCCAGATAACGGTCAGTAGTTAATTCCGTTGATATCAGAGCTTTCGAGGCAGCTTCGAGCCGTATCCGTCTGCGCCGCAGACCTGCGCGGGGAGGCTGCGGTCCATCGGGCCTGATGCGGCCCAGATTTCACTGACCCATGCGGCGGCGACATCGACGAGGGTATCGTTGACGGAAAACTCCGTATCGAACGGGTCGAAAGTCGGCACAGGCGGAACGGGACCAGTCGGGCTGTGCGTCACGCTGAAAAGGGTCCGATGCTTCTCGATACTCTTGTTCAGAACATACAAGTCCCGGCCTGTCAGATGAACCATCACGGTGAAGAAGCCATCCGGTTCCTGATTGGGATGGACGATGATCTGAACCTCTTCCGCCCGCTCCGGCAACGCGCCTTTCACCGCCCGGAGCATTCGGATTGCCTGCCCGGAATGTTGCTGGAGGATCGCGTGCAATTCTTCGGCGTATCGTCCCTGATCCACTACTTGACCCGGTGAATAAAATAGCGGTCTTCCGCGACACCCTCGGGCAGGGGTTCCTGCATCATGCCCTCGAAGACGCCGTTGGCGACGAGGAGGGCGTCGGGGACGAGAAGGCGGGAGATGGGGGCGGACAGGGCGGCCCGGAGTGGCATGTCATGTTCGGGCAGTCCGACGCCGAGGTCGTAATGGGCCAGGGCGACGCTGCGCCCGATCCGCTCGAACAGCGTATCGAGCGTGGCATCGGCCTCGCCTTGCAGGAAGAAGGCGTCGGGGGGGGCGGAGGCGGGATGGGCGTTCATCTCGCGGTCGATCACGTAGATGTCACGATCCGGTGCGATTTCGCGCAGATGGTCGTACGTGCGCCCGTTTCCGAGGCCGATTTCGAGGATCGCGCCCTCGGGCGAACGCTCCAGCGCAGCGGCGAGACAATCGCGCTGGGCGGAGAGGCGGCGAATTGCACTGTCCAGTCTGCTCATCCGCACTTCCTATGCTGCGCCGGGGTCGCTATCAAGGGGGGATGAACTGGACGCTCCCCAATGCGCTGACCTTCGCGCGCCTCTTCGCGGCCCTGCTGTTGCCGCTCGGTTATGTCGTGCTGGCCCATCCGTGGTCGGATGCGCTGGCCTTCGTGTTGTTCACGACGGCCTCGCTGACGGATTTCCTCGATGGCTGGCTCGCACGGCGCTGGGCGCAGACCACGGCGCTCGGGCGATTGCTCGACCCCATCGCGGACAAGGCGATGGTGGCCGTGGCTCTCCTCGTCGTGTGCGGCCTCTATGGTGCAAGCTGGATCGTGCTGGTTCCGGCGGCGATCATCATGGTGCGGGAGTTTGCCGTGTCGGGCCTGCGCGAGTTTCTGGCGGACAAGAAGGTGGTGATGCCCTCCTCCGTGTTGGCGAAGTGGAAGACGACGGTGCAGATGACCGCCATCGCGGTGCTGTTGCTGGCGCTCTATCTGAACGTGGCCGGATACCTGACGGATTGCGTCCTGTGCGGGAAACCGACGATGGGGGCGCTCGATCTGGTCGGGGTCGGCCTGTTGTGGCTGGGCGCGGCGATGACGGCGATTACCGGCTGGCAGTATTTCGCGCGGGGCATGGGCACGGTCATGGCGGCGGAGAGCCGCTGATGCGGGTGCTCTATTTCGCATGGCTGCGCGAGCGAATCGGCGTTGGATCGGAAGATGTCTCGCCCCCCGAAAGCGTCGGGACGGTGGCCGATCTGGTGGCATGGCTCAAGGACCGCGAACCACGCTATGCGGCGGCGTTCGAGGATATGACGGCGATTCGCGTCGCCGTGGACCAGGAGCAGGCGGATTTCGATGCGCCGCTGGCCGGAGCGCGCGAAGTGGCGCTGTTTCCGCCGGTGACGGGCGGCTGACATGGCCGTGCGGGTGCAGGAAGCCGATTTCGACGTGGGCGTGGAGCTCGATGCGCTGGCGGCGGGAGATACCGAAATCGGTGCGGTGGTCAGCTTTACGGGGCTGGTGCGCGGCACGGGCGGCGTCTCGACCATGACGCTGGAACATTATCCGGGCATGACCGAGAAGGCGCTGGAGGAGATCGAGGCGCAGGCGCGGGAGCGCTGGCCCTTGCAGGCGAGCGTCGTCATCCACCGCGTCGGGCCGCTGGAGGCGGGCGCGCGAATCGTGTTCGTCGCCACCGCCAGCCGCCACCGGGGCGCAGCCTTCGAGGCGGCGGAATTCCTGATGGATTTTCTCAAGACCCGCGCGCCCTTCTGGAAGAAGGAAGTCGGGGGCGACGGAACGGCGCGATGGGTCGATGCGCGGGAAACGGACACGGCGGCGGCGGACCGATGGAGTGCGCCTGAAAGATAATCGATTTCTTGATGTATTAGGGGAATGTTATCCATAGCGGCGTCTATTCGTACTTAGAACATCAGTACGGAGAGTATCCCATGAGACTGTCAATCGTCTGCGGAGCCACGGTCCTTCTCGCCGGATGCGCCGCCGAAGCACCGATGCAACCGCCCTCGCTCCAGCCGGTTGCCGCGACGGCATCGACCCCGTCCTGCGTCCGTGGCGCGCTTGATTCGGCGCGTGCCTTCATCCTCTGTCCGGCCAACGCGGCCACGAGCGAAGACGCGGCAATGGCGCTCAGAAGCCCCGCCGACCTCAGCCTCGATATCGCGTCCGTCGCATCGGAATACGGCATCGCGCGCCAGAGCATCACGGGGATCGAAGCGGCGACCTACGCCCGAATCGTTGGCCGGACGCCCGAGGTCGAACCCCGCAGCGCGAGCATCGGCGATGCGATCACGATCAACGGAAAAGAGTTCCGCAAGGTGTCGCTGGACGCCGACGAGAAGAAGCCGGTCGTGCTGTTCCTGCAAAAATAGGCCGCCCGCACCGCCGACGGCACGAGGGCGCCTCCTGACGGGGACGCCCTTTTTTCGTGGGCGGATCAACTGCCGGTGATGATCGGCTTTTCGACAGTATCGTCCTCCGCGCCCTCATCGCGCGACAAAGCTCAGGCTTCGCCCGCAGCGTGCTGCTTGCCGAAGATGCGGCCAAGACGCCGCTTGCCGGATGCGCGCCAGATCTTGAGCTGATCGGCCACGGGATTTTGTCCCGGAAATGCCGGATCGGCCCCCTTCTGCCGCAACTCATGATTGATCTGGTGCAGATAGCACTGGCGCTGCGACACGTCGGAGCGCCATGTGATGCTCAGCGACAGCGACGGTTCATCGCCCAGTACGCGCACCCAGTGAGGGGCCAATGGCGGGACGTAGATCGCATCGCCCGGCTCCATGGTGATGGCCTTGCCGCGCGCCAGTTTTTCGTCCGAGACGGGCAGGTTGCGGTGCGCGCCGGAATGGAAGGCTTCGAGGTCTTCCTGCGAGGCCAGATCGCGGTCGTGCTGCGAGTAGATCGAAAATTCCTTGCGGCCTTCGATCTGAATGAGGATGTTGTGTTCCTCGTCGAAATGGAACGGCGTGACCGCACCGGGGGAGGAAATGAAGACGAAGGCTTCCTTCCGCATCATCGGTCCGGTCTGGCGCGCGACGACATCGCTGACGGTATCGAGCACCTTTTCCATGACATCCGCATAGGTGGGATCGCGCTCGATATTGCGAAGGACCATCCAGGAATTGGCCGAACCGATCTTCTCGATGGTTTCGGAGGCGGACATGCTGGCCTCCGGTACGTTGTCGGGCGAGACGGAGATCGGCAGATTGCCGGGATTGAACTCGACATTGGCGGCGGGCAGCGCATTGGCCAGCGACACCAGCCGGGGGCGCGTCAGCAGGGGCGTGCCGCCACCGAAGGAAAGGCTTGCATGGGCATCCGGGTAGGATTTCTCGAACGCATCCTTGGCGAGCAGATCGAACATGGGGCTTCTCCTTTGGATCGGTAAAGCGCTTGGGCGGCTATCGTGAAACGCGCAGATAGCGAGATATTAAGGCGTCTGCGTTTCGGGTTCGTTACGGGCGGTGACACGCCGCTTGGCCCGTCCGGCGATGGCGGCCAGATCGAGGAGGGCGGCATCCCCGGCATGGCGGGTCGGGATATTGAGCGTGACGACGGGCAACCGCTCGGACCAGAGGCGATCCACGACCGGATGACCGGGTTTGGCACAGGAGTCGAGCTGGCACGTCCCCGGTTCGGTCAGGGTCCGCCGGGTGGCCTCCATGAGCAGGCGCATTCCGGGGGAATAGGCCGCATGGCGCTCGTCGTAGCTGGTCTTGAAGGCCGCCCGGTGACTGCCCGAACGCAGGGTGAAGAGCATGGCGGTCATATCAAGGTCCAGAGCCAGCGCGAGGCAGGAAACGGCCCCCTCCCGCGCGCCCCGGCCCATCGCCTCGATGAAGAAAGCCCGCTCCGCAGCGCTGCGCGCCAACGGCTCGCCATGGTCGGCCTCGGCCTTCCAGCCCGCGTTCTCCAGATCGAGATAGTCCATCGCGACCTGTGCCATGGCCTCGCCAGAGGTCGTCAGGTCGGTGAAGCGGGCGGCGCCAAGCTCACCGAAGCGCCGTTCCTGACGCCGCAATTCCTTGCGTTTCTTGCCCGGCATCGCGTCGGCCATCAGCGTGTCGTAATCGTGGTCCGATGACAGGATGGCGCGCTCGACGCGGCCTTGCTCACGCGGGGCGCGGCCCGCCAGCGCGCAGGCTTCGGTGACGATCTTCTCGACCGGTTCGGGATAGGGCAACTGGGTCAGGCGCAGGAACCGCGCGCCGAAGGGGCGGCTATCCATCCAGTCGAGGATCGCGGCAAAAGCGGCCAGTTCCCAGCCTTTCCGCAGCAAGGGCGTGCCATCATAGGCGTGGGGATGCCGCCAGACGCTGAGATGGCGCAGGGGCAGGCGGGCGTAGCGCTTGCCCACCTCGAAGGGGAAAAGGGCGACCAACTCACCGTCTTCGCGGTGCACTGCACAGAGACGCACGGCGTTTTCCGGGTCGAGATGGTCGAGCGCGGGGCCGAGGAACCATTCCGCGAAGAAGGGGTTCGGCAGGGCGAGATCGTTGTCCAGCCCGCGCCACGCCTCGCGAAAGCCCCTGTCGAGATCGTCTTTGGTCAGGACCGAGATCGTCAGGGTTTCCTCGCCGGGAAACACCGTCCACGTATCTGTTCCAAAATCTCTCATGGGGACGTTCACTCCGACTGCCGAGGCTGTGAACTTCCGTCCCCTGCAAAGCCGGGGCCAGTACCCTATATGGAAAAGGGTCGGCCCGAACGACGACAGGAGAACTCACGATGAAACTGCCCGCCGCCATCCTATTCGCCCTCGTCCTCGCCGGGTGCGCGCCTATGAGTATCTCGCAGACGCGCATGGCGATGCCGTTGTTCAACGAGACGACCGTGGGTGGACCCGGCTATCCGATCATCATCGAGGGGGCCGAGAGCGTGGGGTCGAACCCGGTCGTCATCGCCCAGAACCTGCGTTTTCCCGCTTCGCTGGGGGCAGGATCGAGTTTTCGCGCCATTTCGCCCGCCCAAGCGCCCGTGACCCACGCGCATCTGTATATTCAGCCCGGACAGCCGCTGGCCCCTGCCACCCTGACTTTCGTGCATGGCGCACGGCGCATCGGTGTCGGAACCTTCTCCATTCCGCCCCAATCCTACAACGACCCGCAGGCACTCGGGTCGGTATCGGCCACGCTGATGATCGACATGCTTCAGCGGTCGCGCGAATCGCGGCGGGACGACAAATTCTTCTGGCTGTTCCGCTGATGTATGCCGTCGAGGTCCGCGACCACATCATGATCGCGCATAGTTTCCGGGGCGAGGTCTTCGGTCCGGCGCAGGCACTGCACGGGGCGACCTTCGTGGTCGATGTCGCGTTTTTCCGGGACGACCTGACCGAAGACGGGATCGTCGTCGATATAGGCCGCGCCCATGATGCCCTGAAGGCGACGCTCGCGCCGCTGAACTACGCCAATCTGGATGAGCACCCGGCTTTTGCGGGGAAGAACTCGACCACGGAAGTCGTGGCGAAGCATATCTTCGATGCGATGGCCGATGCGGCGCGCTCCGGGGCGCTTGGGCCGGGGGGTGACGGGATCGGGCGTATTCGCGTGACTTTGGGCGAGAGCCATGTGGCGCGGGCATGGTTCGAGGGAGCGGTTGCACTTGGATGAAGGTGGCTTGATCGGCTTTGCCATTCCCGGCGACCTCGACGCGCCGACGGGCGGGTACGCCTATGCGCGGCGGGTCATGGCGGAATGGACGCGGGAGGGGGTCGCCCACCGCGTCGTACCGCTACCCGCCTCCTTTCCCGCGCCGACCGGAGGGGATTTGCAGGCGACCGCCACGGCCCTGATGGAGGCCCCGCGCCCCCTGCTGATCGACGGGCTGGCCTATGGCGCGTTGCCGGAAGACCTCGCCGCGCGGGCCGGGGCGAGCGTCCTGCTGCACCATCCCCTGTGCGACGAGACGGGTCTGGACCCGGCGCAGGCGAAGCGCGCCTTCGACACGGAGCGCGCGGCGCTGACCTATGCCCGCCATGTCGTCGTGACCAGTCCCCTGACCGCGCGTGATCTGACCGCGCGGTTCGGCGTGGCGGCGGCACGGATTACGGTGGCGGAACCGGGGCTGGACCGGGCGCAGGCGGCGGCGCTGGACGGCGACCCACCCCATCTGCTCGCCGTGGGATCGGTGACGCCGCGCAAGGGGTACGGATTTCTGGTCGAGGCATTGGCAGCCTGTGCGGACCTGCGCTGGACCTGCACGATCTCCGGCGCGATGGACCGGGACGATGCCGAAGTGATGCGGATTTCCGCGATGATCGACGCGGCGGGGTTGGGCGCGCGCATCCTCCTGAACGGGCCAGTTTCGCCGGAGGATCTGTCCGATGCCTATGCGGCGGCGGACCTCTTCGTCGCGCCCTCGCTGCACGAGGGATACGGGATGGCCGTGACCGAGGCGATGGCCCATGGCCTGCCGATCATCGCCAGCCGCGCCGGGGCCTTGCCCGAAACCGCCCCGGTCGCACGACTGGTGCCGCCGGGGGAGCCTGTGGCGCTGGCCGATACGCTGCGCGAGGTGATCGGGGATGCGGCCCTGCGGCGGCGCATGGGGGCGGAAAGCCTCGCCTTTGCCCGCGCTTTGCCGGGGTGGGGCGAGACGGCGCGAATCGTGGCGGAGGCAGTACGATGAGCGGATTTTCGATGGAATGGCTGGGTTTGCGCGAAGGTGCCGATGACCGGGCGCGCCATGCGGAATTGCGGCAAGCGTTCCTCGACGCCCTGCCCGCTTCTCCGGTGATCCTCGATCTGGGGTCGGGTACGGGGGCGACCGCACGGGCGCTGGGGATCGAGGGGGCGCAGTGGATTCTGGCGGATAATGATCCGGCCCTGTTGGCCGAGGCGGCGCGGCGGGTTCCGGGGGCGCAAACCCTGTGCGTCGATCTTGCGGGCGATCTGGGTACGGTGCTGGCGCGGGAGGCGGATGCGATTACGGCTTCAGCCCTGTTCGATCTCGTCTCCGAGGCGTGGATCGAGCGGTTTGCGCGGGCGGCAAAGGGGCGGATCGTCTATGCCGCGCTGACCTGTGACGGCGGGGAAATGTGGGAGCCGGAACATTCCGCCGACCTCGCCGTCGCCCGCGCCTTCGACGCGCACCAGCGGCGGGACAAGGGATTCGGTCCGGCGGTCGGGCCGATGGGGGCGGCCCTTCTGGCCCGTGCACTGGAGGCGGAGGGCTATGCCGTGTCGCTCGCTCCGTCGCCTTGGCGGCTGGAGCGGGGTCGCGACGGCGCGCTGATGGATGCGTTGGCGGACGGGATCGTCGGGGCCGCCGTCGAGGCCGGGTGCGCGGCGGCGGATGCGCGGCACTGGCTCGAAGCGCGGCGGGCGGCGGATCGGTGCACCATCGGGCATCTCGATCTGCTGGCGGTGAAAGGCTGAAGCGTTCCGTGCGTGACCGTCCTACGTCGTCGCGGCCTTGCGGATAGCCGCGATATTGCGGCCATAGACTGCGGTATCCGTTACCGAACCGCCCTTGAAGACCGCCGATCCGGCGACAAGAACATCCGCTCCAACGGCGGCGACGAGCGGGGCGGTTTCTGCGGTGACGCCGCCATCGATCTCGATATGCACGTCCCGGTCGCCGATCCGCTCGCGCAGCCGTTTGATCTTGTCGATCTGGCTGTGCAGGAAGCTCTGGCCTCCGAAACCGGGATTGACGGTCATCACGCAAACGAGGTCGATCTTGTCGAGCACGTAGTCGATGGCCGCATGGCACGTATGCGGATTGAGCGCGACCCCGGCCTTGCAGCCCAACTCGCGGATGGCGGCGAGGGTCCGGTCGAGATGGCGGCAGGCCTCCACATGGACCGTCAGGACATCCGCGCCCGCCTCGGCGAAGGCCCCGATGTAGTCATCCGGGTTCTCGATCATGAGATGAACGTCCATCACCGAGCACACATGGGGGCGCAGCGCCTTCACCGTGGCGGGGCCGAAGGTGATGTTCGGGACGAAATGCCCGTCCATGACATCGATATGCATCCAGTCGGCCCCCTCCCGCTCGACCGCCTCGCATTCAAGACCGAAATTCGCGAAATCGGCGGCAAGGATGGACGGCGCGATCTTGATCTCGCGGTCGAAGGAAACGTAGGGCATGGGGCGGGGTCCGGGGTTGACTGATTTAGAGGCCGGTTTAACGCTGAATACTCCACGACCACAAGAGAGCCAAACAATGCCGGAAGCCTACACCTCTGTCTGGGATGCGCTTGAAGATACGCTGGCCGATGCCACCATTATGCGGGCGCGCGCGGATATCATGATCGCGCTTCAAAAGACGATCAGCGAATGGAAAATTCCGCGAGCGGATGCGGCGCGACGACTCTCCATGACGCTCCCCCGCTTCGATGACCTCATGGAAAGCGATGTTGACGGATTCGATCTCGAAGCCTTGCTTGCCCTCGCCACGATGGCGGACATGAAGGTCGAATGGCGCATTACGTCGAGCGCCGCCTGATCGTCACTCAGCTGCGAACAGATCGAACTGGTCGCCGATCCGGGGCGGAGGGCGGAAGAGGTCGCAACGCTGGCCCATGCGGCCCTGTTGCAGGCCGAGGCGGGCGACGGCTTTCTTGAAGCGCATGGCCATGAGCTGCGCGTAGGGGCCGGAGCCGGTCATGCGTTTTCCCCATTCGGCATCGTAATCCTTGCCGCCATGCATACGCGGTGTTGAACAGGGCATTGCCGAAGGCATGGCCGCGCCGTCCGGCATCCTGTCGCACG
>JAUKWC010043110.1:0-11478 GCA_032356245.1 Endocladia muricata | reverse complement strand
TGGCAATGGGCGGCTGGAACCGGGACGGATGCTTCGCCGTATTTCCGGGTTTTTAATCCGTATACGCAGGCGAAAAAATTTGATAAGCAGGACGAGTATATCAAGGAATGGGTACCGGAATATGGGACGGAGGATTACGTGGAGGCAATCGTGGATCATAAGGAGGCACGGGAACGGTGCTTGCGGGTTTATAAGGAGGGGTTGGCGAAGGCAGAGGGGTAACGCAGAGATACGTAATGTGTTCAGCTTTTGTAATCCAGAAAATCTAATCCGGTGATGAAAGTGGTACTAATAATGAATATTGAATATTTGTAAAAGTTTATAAAATTTGTGCCCAGCTAAGATGCACAAAACCCTAAAATTCCATAAAAAAAGTTGAAAAAAGTTTATTCTAGAAATTATACTTCACCTGCGCCTTCACCTCCGAGCGGGTAGGCCCCAGCACTTCCTCCGTAGTATTTACTGAAAAACCTTCCTCGCCCCGCCAGAAAGTTTGCGCGTAGCGAGCTTCCAGCGTCAGGTTGCGGATACCTTTGTAGCGGATGTTAAAGTAGAAGCGGGAACCACGATTATAGTAGGGAGGAACCGAAAAAGAATTAAGAATATCATTTTCGTAAGCGTAAAAACGAACGTTGAAACCCGGCGTGTCAAAATAGGCAAAGCGGGTCGTAAAAGAGAAAGGAATAGACTTTGGCTTATAAACTAAATCCTGGTATAACATTATACCGCTTTCGTCAATATTTACGTTGTTTTTGGTGAAGCCCCAGGCCAGGCGGGTTCGGAGTTCGATGCCGGGATTAATTTTATTGTCAAATTGAAAACGTATTCGGAAGGTTTTGGTGGGTACGAGAAAATCTGTCTTGGTTTCGTTGCCCCGCAGGTTTTCTTCTTCCACTTCGTATTTTATCTGGAGGTACGCTGTCAATTTTCTTTTGACAAAATAAGTAAGCCGGGATTGCATATCGTAGCCCATCGACGGAGCGTCGGCATCAAACTGTAGCCAGGGATGGGTATATAAATCAAAATAAGTTGTAAATTTCCAGCGGTTGGCCGGACGAATTTCTGCGCCCAAATAGAGGCCCTGCTCGTTACGGGCCGTTCTGGATTCGCCGAAGGCATTTGCGTCGAGCGCCTGATAATCACGCGGGAAATTACGGTAAAGAACGGATAGATCAATCTTGCGATCCAAGCCAAACAAGACCCCGTTAGTCGTTGCAATAGCACCGTTATCACTCATGGCGGTTTCGCCAAAAAAGTTGATATTTTGAAAAATATAGGAGTAGTCGAGACTGATATTGGTAAGCTGATCGCCCGCAAAATAAAACTGCGTGTAAGGTCGGAAAGCGCGGGTTAATGGCTTATCCAGTTTGTTGTGCAGAAAGTTGACACCTACCTGCCAGCGGTCGCGATGGTATTTTATGTTTGCTCCTATGACGCTTTGTTTGATGGCATTTTCGTCTTCAATCTCTAATTTCAGCCGGTGCAGTCCCGTGTTTTGAAGAGAAGTAAATTCTGCGATCTGGTCGTCGTTGTCAAGGGTATCGGTGGGGACAACGAGGTTTCCATCGCGATTACGGATAGATCCGAAAAAGGTGGCTTCGACGTTTTTATGTAAGTTGAGGGTGATTCCCGCCCCCCGGTAGAAGTTGACTTCGTTGACCGAGCTATAACCTCGGAGCGTACGCTGACCTCTTTTGATCGCCATGGATTCGGTTCCTTTACCCCGGCCAAAACCGGTAAACAAAATAAGTCCCTGTCCGAAGCTGACACTATAGTCACCGATGGTCAAATCTTTGATAACCTTATTATAATTTTTCAGATGAAAATGCGCGGAGTAGAAATCAAATCCCCGTGGATTACTACCACGAAAAAAATCTTCCCCCGCATCTTTTTCCATGGTCACTCCGTAGCTTAAACGATTTTCGTACGTATGTTTGTACCGAAAATAATAGGCGTTTTGATCTCCCTGATAAGGGTTCTCGTTGACGATAAATTCGATGGGGCGCTCATCGCGGGGAATAATAAAACCCGTTGTTTTTTTAAAACCTCTGGCCGTTTCCAGACGGCGTCGCCAGCGGGCCAGCACTTCGTTGCGACCCGAAGCCATCATCTTTAATAACGGCACCTGATAGTCATCCACACCACCTTTGACCCCAACAAAGGGACGCAGTTGCGTAATAATTTTTAAATCAAAACTGGGGATCGCCTGCAGTTCTTCGGTCGCAATAAAATCTCCGTAGGTAGCCCGGTAATTTAAAAAATCATTGATCTGTATATCTGATAACAGGCGCAACGCTTCCAGGTCCGCCTGAGAGGCTTTGTTTAGATTTAACGGATTTTTGCGGCGGTATTCCAGTTCCGCAAAAAGATCATTAAAGTCAAAATCTTCTTCCGCGTCACTATTCTGAATAAAGTCTTCTATCAGGTCTTCCGCTCCGTCGGGCAACGGCGTATCGGTCCGGGAAGTATCCTGCTGACTCCATAAAAAGACAGGAATCAATAAGAACAACCAGCAAAGCGTACCCGTCAGATTTTTCATAATGTTTGTATAACAATAGTATATACGAATTAAGGACTAAATTGTTAGTGAATCGGTAGATTAGTCACGTAGTATGCAATGCAAACGTAACCATATCTGATTGCTATAATAAATATTGACCATAAATACAACCACAAATAGGTACCAACCATCACTCCGTCACCACGCCACCGCTGACTTTCTCTCCGTTTTTATAGACGTATTCCATAATCATTTTTTCCTCGTCGTTATATTGCCGGAAGGGACCATCCTGAACGCCATTTTTATAGCTCACTTCTTTTTGTAGTTTTCCGTTGTTATGAAATTCTTTGTAGAAGCCATCAATCTTTCCCATATTATAGTTTACTTCTTTAACGGGGCGGGTGCCGAATTTATAACTGGCCCAGGTGCCATTAAAAACATCGTCTTTATAATTGGCACGGAGTTCTATCTGACCACGGTTGGTAAACTCGAGATAAACCCCATTTTTTTTACCATTGATATAACTGGTAAGGGTCGCTATCCGGCCATTATCGGGATGATAAGTGGTCCAGGTTCCATTCTTTTTCCCGTTCAGCAGCGAACCTTCTTCCACAACCAGATCGTTATTTCCCGCTTTTTGCGCGAAGGACATACCATTATCAAACGCGGTTTCCTGAAAGCCTTGTAGATTAGCAGAAGGAGCTGGAGCATTGGAAGCAGATTTACCGCAAGCCATACTTATGAATAGTAAACTAAACAGCAAAAATTTTGACATAATTAATATAGTTTTTAGGTGAAAAATTAAAATATTTTCAAAGGTAAATAAATAATGATAATTACAGTAATTTGATTGACCGAAAATATCTTTGAAAAAACGTATATTTGTGTTTGATTTATTGGAATAGTTTGGCCCTTCAACACCTATCTTCTTCCTCATTTTTCTATAAACAGACAGAATAGATCAGGATTTAACTAACTAATTGTGAGGAAGTTATTCGGTAAAAGCGAAACCGAAATTAGCAAAATTAAGTAATAGTAATATAGTCTACGGGGAGTCACATCAAAGTGGCTGAGCATTTGCTTATGGTATAGTCCTGACTTTCCTGATGAAAACGTAGATAAAGTTATAACAGGTTATTTCAAATAGTATATTATAAAAGAATATGTTAAAGGGATCAATTGGTATTATTATGATCATTCTGATCGTGGCGAGTGTCTTCGTTCCGGTTGATATTCCCTATGGATTTGACTCAACGGCCAAAGTATATCCTTTACAGCAGTGGGTCATTCACAAGCGGCCGGATGGTTCGATGGTCAGTACTTTACACAATCACAAAACCGGCTTATTAAAAGACTATTCCAGCTACCAGTTTGACCGGGGAGACATCGTTAATATCCAGTTTAATCCCAACCGGATTTCAGAAAGTAAAATCGATAGTGGAGAACTCATTGCGGTGATTGAATCCAATCTGCTGAACGGACAGATGGTTGCGCTGGAAAATGAAAAGGCCATTGAAAAAGCAAATCTGTTACGAACCCAGGCCGGCTCCAAACCGGAAATTGTCAGTCAGGCAAGGGAAGAATTACACCTGGCCGAACAGGAAGTAGAAATTCAAAAATTAAAAATTGCCCGCGCCCGGGATATGTTAACCGAAGGTCTGCTGGCCCGCGCCGAATTTGAAAATATCGAAAACGATTTTAAACAGGCAGAAAATTCGCTGGTCGTTGCCAAAGAAAAAATTCAGGTAGTGACCAGTGGGGATCGCCCCGAAGAGGTGGCCTACATAAAATCCCGGATTAATTCTCTGCGTAATCAACTGAGTTTTCTAAAAACATCTACCGACAATTATACGATCCATTCCCCCATCGCCGGAAAAATTTCCTTCGAAACGGGATTAGACGGAGACCGGATGATCGTAGAAGACACGACCGAGCACATCCTGATTATTCCCATCAAACTCCGGGACCGTGATTTTATTGGTGAAAATACAACCATCGAGCTATCCATTCTCGGACAAGATACCCTGGTACCCGCGCAGCTGATTACCGTTAATGAAAAAGTAGAAATCATAAACCGTAATGTAGTCGTACTCGCCAAGGCTAGTGTGAGTGGTCGTATTCCCGGCCTGGCCAGTGGAATGCCCGTTAAATGTAAAGTGACCTGCGGTGCGGTGCGACCACTGGAATACCTGAAACGATCCACGAACCTGGAATTGAAGTAATCCTATGTTAAGATTTGAATATAAATATTTTGTTCCCAACAGTAAGCTGGATTTGTTGCGTAGCCTCATCAAGCCTTTTACTACGCTCGATAAATTTGCCGCCTCGCGGGTCGAGCAGGAGTACACCGTACGGAGTATTTATTTTGATACACCGGATTTTGAATGTTACCACACCAAGATAGACGGGCAAAAACACCGTAACAAAGTCCGCCTGCGAGGGTATAATAAAGAAAAGTCAACCAATACGGTATTTTTAGAAATAAAAAGAAAATACGAAGCGCCGATCCTGAAAAACCGGGCTCCGATGAAATACGGATTTGCGAAGAGTTTATTTTACGGCGTTAATCCGGAACTATTTATTCAGAATACCGAAAAGTTTAAAGACGCCAGAGATAACGCCAGTAAGTTTATGTACAACGTGTACGCACGCAAGATGCGCCCCGTGGTATGTGTTATTTACGAACGGGAACCTTATCTGTCCAAGACCAATGATGAGGGTAATAATCTGAGGATCACTTTTGATAAAAATTTGCGGGGAACACCGTACCCAACCGTGGACGAATTGTACCGGGAAGATCGCGCCCGGACGGCCATTCAGGGGATCTTTATTCTGGAAGTAAAATTTAATGACTATTATCCTTCCTGGATGAAACCGATCATTTCGATGCTGGGACTGGTCAAGGAGTCTGCGTCCAAATATTGCCTTTGTATCGACGCGCATCCGTCCATTGATGTGGATCTTCCGTTACAAACTTTTTCGTACGGAAGAATAACGGGGCCGAGTACCAAAGAAAAATACGAGCACGCTAAAATGATCCGGGCAAAATACAAAAAGAAGAAACGGAAAAAGCAAAAGAAGAAGGCTAAAGAGGCGGCGCGTTTAAAAGAACAGGAACAAAATAATTCAGACCAGAGCAATTCAAACTAATGTTAGAAGATTTTCAAAACATAGAAATTTTTTCCCCGTCAATTTTTGATATTGCGGGTAATATGCTGGTGGCTTTAGTCTGCGGGTTGATTATTTCTGCCGTGTACCGGATCGTTTATAAGGGTCCCAGTTATTCGGTGACGTTTGTAAATTCGTTGGTACTGCTGGCCATGATTACATCGGTGGTTATTTTGGTAATTGGAAACAATCTGGCGCGGGCTTTTGGTCTGGTAGGCGCCATGTCGATTATCCGCTTTCGTACCGCTGTGCGGGATACCCAGGATATTATCTTTATCTTTTTCTCACTGACGGTTGGAATGGCCGCCGGAGTGGGGCTGAAAATTGTGGCGATTATCGCTACGCTGGTCGTGAGTAGTGTCATTATTATTCTGGTGGGAACCAATTTTGCGGCACCCAAACGACGTCAGCATTTACTGCAGGTTTCCTATTCCGGAACGGACAGTGCGGATAATAAACTTTCCAAAATTCTAAAAAAATATTGCCGGCGGATCAAACTGGTCAATCTGAAAAACGTCGGATTTAACGAAGACATTGAGGCATTTTATCATTTCAGTCTCAAAAAATCAAACAAAAACGAGGAGTTTATTCGGATACTAAATAGCCTGGATTTTGTGACCAACGTAAATATTTTCTTTGACGAAGACGACAACAACTCGCCGACGTAAACAGGTAATTCCCACCTATTTAAATCATCGCCGTTCGTAGAGATCACACCACTAAATAAATTCCTCCTCCAGGTATTTTTTTTATCAAGAACAGATGCCTATAACTAAATTGCTTATCCACATCCGGTCTTAGCATGGTTTTTGTCTTATAACCAGGTATCATATTCCGTTTTAATCAATTTGTATAATAAAGTATGGATGCGCCAAAATCATCCAATTCAATCATCACAATGAGGAAAGGCACCGCTTTTCTTTTTCTACTACTTATTTATTCCACCTTATCGGGTGCAATGAACAGTATAACTATGGTGGATGATCCATTGTCTTTCAAAGGAAAAATTGCCGGTAAAGTAGTGGGTAATGATACTAAAGTTCCTCTGAAATATGCGACTGTTTCACTGCTCTATCCGGAAGATCAATCTCTTTTTAAGGGTGGAATTACCGATCAGAACGGGGAATTTTCCCTGGATACCGATCAGAAACAGTTTTTTCTGAAAATAGAATATATCGGCTATCTGCCCAAAATCATTGAGCAAATCGAAATCTCGGAAAGCGGAAATATCCTGAATTTGGGGATCATCGAATTGTCGTTAGATCCAACAATGTTGAGCGAAGTGGACGTCCGGGCGGAAAAAAGTTCGGTGATGATGAGCCTGGATAAAAGAATTTTTAATGTTGGTAAAGACTTGGTTAGTGAAGGTGGAACGGCGGAAGATATATTAAGAAATGTACCCGGCGTCTGGGTCGATATCAACGGAGAGGTCAGCTTGCGCAGCAGCGGTGGCGCCCGCATCCTGATTGATGGACAAACCTCCCTACTCATCAACGGTAAAAACTCGGATGGTCTGCGACAAATTCAGGCCAGTGCCATCGAAAGAATTGAAATTATTACCAATCCATCCGCCCGGTACGAGGCCGAAGGAATGGCCGGAATTATTAATATTGTCATGAAAAAAAGTGACAATAACGGATTCAACGGATCGGTCAGTGCCAATACCGGATATCCCAATAATTACGGAATTGGTGCCAGTATGAACTACCGGAAAGATAAAATAAATTTCTTTACAGGTGCAGGTATCTGGTACATCGAACGACCGGGTATGGGAAGCTACCGGAATAAATTTTTTCATCCAACTAATCCGGACAGTACCCTGCTTTCAAACCTTGACCGTACGCACGCCCGGAATAGTAAACCGATTAATTTTAAAATTGGTACAGACTATTTCGTCAATCCAAAAAATACGTTGACGACTTCTTTCTCTTACCGAAAAAGTAAAGACAACAATACTTCTAATCTTATTTACACGGATGCTTTTGGCACCATCGACAATGCGCATCTGATCACCGAGCGATTGGAAAACGAACGGGGTGATGAAAGTAACCTGAATAGTTTTTTAAGGCACCGAAAAACTTTTTCTAATAAAGAGCACAGTCTGACTTCCGAAATTCGGTACGAGAGAGAACGGGAGAATGAATTTTCTGTCTTTAACGAAAATTATTTCAATGGTGATAATAGTCCCATCGATACGGTAAGGTTTAATCAGCTGACCAGTAATAAATCTAACAACGAATTGATCGTCATCAAATCCGATTATATTTTACCTTTCGGAGAATTTAATAAAATGGAAGGTGGTTTTCAGAGTACGTTTAGAAAAATTGGGGACGACTACCAGGTTAGTGATCTGATCAATAGCGTAGAAATTCCCGATTCCAATTTTTCCAATAGCTTTAAATACCAGGAAATTATCCACGGTGCGTACGCCGATTTTGGGGGACGCATTGGGCAATTTTCTTACCAGTCGGGCCTGCGGGCCGAATATTCGGACGTAGAAACAGGACTGAAAATAAAGGGAGAAACTAAAAATAGTAAATATCTACAGTTTTTTCCGAGTGCTTTTATTGGGTACGATTTTAAAAATCAAAGTGGGATGCAGCTGAGTTATAGTCGTCGGATTGAGCGACCTACTTTTCTGGATTTAACGCCATTTTTTACCTTACGGGACCGCCGGAATATCTGGCGGGGCAATCCAAATATTCGACCAGAATATACGCACGCTATCGAACTGGGATACCTGAAATACTGGGAAAAGGGAACCTTAAGTGCTATTGCTTATTACCGTAGAACCAGTGATGTAATCAAACGGATTCAGCGGGTAGATCAGCAATTTCCGGAGACGACTATCACCCAGGCGGAAAATCTGCAATTAAAAAGAAATTTTGGAGTAGAGTTTACGTACGCTTTGACGTTAAAGAAATGGTGGCGACTGAACGGCGACATGACTTTGTTTCATTCTTTGTCGGAAGGTACATACCAGTATCAGGGAGAAGAAGTATTTGTGGGAGGTGCATCCTTCTCCATGAAGTCGAAAATTATTTCCCGTTTTAATTTCTGGAAAAAACTGAATTCCCAATTTACCGTAAATTATTCTGCTCCCCGTACCACCACCCAGGGAGTTAACAAAGCCGCCTTGTTTCTGGACTTTGCGACCAGTATCGACGTTCTGAAAAAGAATGGAACCATCACCTTCAATGTCAGTGATCTTTTTAATTCCCGACGTCGTCGTTCCTTTTCTGCCGACGATACTTTTTTCTCCGAAGATGATTTTCTCTGGCAATCCCGCGCTTTTGTCCTTTCCTTTCACTACCGTTTTAATCAGCACAAAAAACAAAGCCAGATTTATTCCAGCCCAATCCGGGAAGACAACGAAGAACGGTTTTAGTCATCACTTGATTATCCTTTACCCAATTTTTTAAACTAGTCCCGTGAAAAAAACGTAGAGACAATGGCACTGCCTTGTCTCTACGTTTTTTGAAGCGTCTTTTTTTTATTTTAAACAACGCTAAAATAAAAAACCCACCAATTCCCAAAATATACGACCTTTGCCAAAATCTAATATCCACCAAGAGATACAAACTTACTAAGATGACCAACAGACAGATTGCTACCCATTTTTCCGACCTCGCAAAAATCATGGAACTCCACGGCGAAAATCCTTTTAAAATCCGTTCTTACAACAGCGCCTACCTCACCCTGCGTAAAGTCGAAAAACCACTGATTGAAATGTCCGACGAAGAAATCACCGCCCTGAAAGGAGTCGGAAAAGCCATCGCCGGAAAGATCCGGGAACTGAACGAATCGGGTAAGATGATGACCTACGAAAAATACCGCGAGCAGACGCCTCCGGGAGTAGTAGATATGTTGAAGGTCAACGGTTTTGGTCCCAAAAAGGTAAAGGTCGTCTGGAAAGAGTTGGGCGCCGAATCCATCGGAGAACTCCTCTACGCCTGTAACGAAAATCGACTCGTGGAAATAAAAGGATTTGGTCAGAAAACCCAAACCGAGCTGATTAAAAAATTAGAACTCTTTCTAAATTCTCAGCATAAATTTCACTACGGAAAAGTGGCGATCATACAAGAAATTTTGTTAGCAAAATTAAAAAAGCAATTACCCAATGCACAAATTGCGGTAGTCGGAGATATGATACAACTTAATCCGATTGTCGAGCATCTGGATTTTTTGGTGGCGGGAGCGGATGATTTAGAAAAGGTCTTTGATGATAAAAATCTGGTTTTTGACGTAAAAGATAAATCTGGTTTTTATGGTAAAACGGACGAAGGAATTTCGGTGAGAATTTTTGTCTGTAAACCGAAAGAGTGGGGGAGTAAGCTGTTTCGCTACAGCAGCAGTCCCGAATTTATCAGCGCCTTTCTGGAAAAGGCGAAGGCCAATGCGAAGGCCGACTCGGTTGATTTTAAAAATATGGAAACCGAAAAAATAGTTTTTGAAAAAGCGCAGTTACCCTATATTTTACCGGAGCTACGCTACGACGAATCTGCCTTGTCGATGCCCGTCATTTCTGCCGATGAACTAATCCGTCCGGAAGATATTCGCGGGGTAGTCCACGCACACACAACCTACAGCGACGGAATTCATACACTTACCGATATGGTCGAAGAAGCAAAAAAATTAGGCTACGAATATCTCACCATCACCGACCATTCACAAGCTGCCTTCTACGCCAACGGCCTCAAACCCGACCGCGTCCTCGAACAGTTTGCCGCCATCGACGAGCTTAATAAAAAACAAAAAGATTTTAAAATTTACAAAAGTATTGAGTCGGATATTCTCAACGATGGTTCGCTCGACTACGACGAAGAAATTCTCAAGCAGTTTGACCTGATTATTGCCTCGGTGCACACCAACCTGAAAATGGACGAAAAAAAGGCGACCCAACGTTTAATCACCGCCATCGAAAATCCGTATACTACGATCCTCGGTCATCCCACGGGAAGAATTTTGCTGGCCCGTTCCGGCTATCCGATTGACCACGCCAAAGTCATCGACGCCTGCGCCGCCAACGGCGTCCACCTCGAGCTCAACGCCAACCCACTCCGCCTCGATATCGACTGGACCTGGATTCCTTACGCCCGCGAAAAAGGAGTACTGATTTCTATTAATCCGGATGCCCATAGCAAAGGCGGTATTCAGGATATTAAGTACGGCGCCCTGGTGGCCAGAAAAGGAAGACTGACCAAAGAGGGTTGTTTGAACGCGCGGTCGCAGAAGGAGTTTGATAAGTTGATTAAGTAACGGTCAAACAATAACTTCTCGATTTATGACGGTATCTTTTGAATCAATACTTCGCCTGCCTGCGTGTCCGCAGGACAGGCAGGTCGAAAAGCCTCGTGATAGCTCGGCTATCCTTACGTTTTTCTTCTCGTCTTGATCCAAAATCTCCTCGTCAAAATGCGGAACTTATTTTTCGGCCGTTACTAAGTAGAAAATTTTTTAAATCCAGGGTGACCGTTTAAGCTATTTTATATTCTCGTCGCATTGAAGAGGTTGCGTTAAAAACGTAGGAAAAGGACGATGGCCATAGCTGTCGGGCTAAGATAGGTTTCATGATTTTTAAAATAATTTATTCCTGAAAATTTGTCTTGCCTTTTTTGTGAAAATCGTTTTTTCCTCAAAATCAATTCTTGAAAATCTTTATTAATGAGTGAACGATCTCGAAGAGTCGAGCATGACAATGCGAGAAGTGAATGAACCGTAAAACGGATGGGTCAGCGAATTCGAAAAATGCGACAGGCGGCAGATTTTTTGGCCTGCCTTCCAAGGAACGCAGGCAGGTTTCGTTTTTT
>JAUKWC010043099.1:0-11483 GCA_032356245.1 Endocladia muricata | reverse complement strand
TCCCTCTCTGCCCTATCACGGCATGCCCTCTTTCCCCTCATGATGCACGCGCTCACCCGGCGCTGGTCCGATCCTACCACACCCCCTCCCTCTGCCGCCCGCTCTCCTGACATGCGCGACTACGGCGCCATCAACGACTCTCCTGCCACCTCTCTCGACCTCCCACCGCCGCCGTCGTTGGTGTCCCCATCGCGCCGCCGCTCCCAACTGCTCCGCTCCTTTCTTGCCATTGGGGCCCCGCCTTACACGCGCGGTCTTGTCGAGCGTGGGGCAACTCCAGTCCACTCGGGCGCCTTGCGCAGGGCACTTACACCGGGATACATTGTGCCGGGCGGCAGAATGGGTGTGGAAAGGGAGGAGGCAACGCTGGTGAGCTTTGATGCAGAGGGCATGGATGTGAAGGCCGTGGGAGGTGTGGAGGAACTGAGGAAGGCGTGGAAGGAGGCAGGCAAGCGAGGGGGAATGACGCGGTGGGTATCGGCAGCGGCTGTTTGTGGCAGAGATATGCGCGCGTTTTTGGAGGAGCTTGGCGTGCCTGGGCGGGTGCTGGATGATGCGGCAGCAGGAGTGAGTCGGGCAAAGGTGGAGACGTATGCACATGCCGTGTCCGTGGTGGCGCATGTGCCTGTGGTGGCGGGGGCGGCGGGAGGGTATGAGCTGAGCGCGCGGCAGGTGGCCGTGGTGATGGTGCCGGAGAGACAGGCGGTGGTGTCGTTGCAGAGCGGGGCGGATGCGGTCGAGTGGCAGGAGCATGTGATCGAGGCGGTGACAGCGGATGTGGGGGGGCTGAGGAAGCGCCATGTGGCGCATCTGGTGTGTGCGATGTTGGATGCGATGTTGGAGTCGTACTTTGTAACGTTGGAGCATCTGGGCAACGTTTTGGATGAGTTGGAGTGGCAGGTACTGCATGAGGATGAGGAGAGGGGTGCGGAGGAGGAGTGTTGGGAGGGGGGTGCAGTGAAGCTGCATACGCGGGATGTGTTGCGACTGATTTCGCGGACCAAGCATGAACTAGGGTTGTTACGACGGCAAATGTGGCCAATGCGGGAGTGTTTGACCAAATTGGCGATGACGTCGAGTGAGTTGTTGCCAAATGATTCGCGGTTGCGGGTGCGAGAGAGTTTGGATCGGACGTTGCAGGTGCTGGATGTATTGGAGAGTTACCGCGATGTGGGACACTCATTACTGGATTTGCATCTGGCGGCGCAGAATAATCGGATGCAAGAGGTGATGCAGACGCTGGCGGTGGTGACGACGCTCTTCGTGCCGCTCACGTTTTTGGCAGGCATTGAGGGGATGAACTTTAAGAATCAGCCGGAATTGAGCGGGAGATGGTCGTATGTGGTGTTCTGGGTGGTCGTAGCTGCAATTCTGGCAGGGCAGGTGGTGCTGTTTCGGAGGAAGGGGTGGATCTGAGGTTGCGTGAGGGTGAGAGGGGAGATGACAGGATGAGGACGAGATTGGCAGACGTCAAGAAATTGACTTGTGAACTTGTGGGGTGGAGGGTTTGAATGGAGACGGAGACCACTGGTTATTTGCTTGCGGATGCAGGATGGATAGTAAGATGTGCACTTCATTGGCCCGCCGTTGAATCTAATGCACGTATTCAATAATTTTTGGCCGTATCCGTCTGCACACCAAAGTGGTTTTTCTCATGGCATTTTCATTCTACTGGTACCACCACTCCTCTCGAGCTTGAGACCATCGACGTGGTTGTGTGCGCTGCTGTGCACAATGTTGTGTTATGATATCCTAACCCAACTCTTATCCGTTCAAAATCTTGCTGCGGCATGCCAAAGAGGCAAGTATCGACAGCTTTGTAAATAAGTTACTTGGAAACCTATGGAGTAACTCAAGCAAGGTAGGATTTTCTCTCCGAGGTATACTAGACAGTTTTATGGACTCGGAAGCGGATTGAAAAGGAGTTGCTTCACCGGATTCCTTTATGTCCATGTGCGAAGTAGAAGCCTGAAACCCGATGCAACTTCTGTTCGTTAATGGCATCGGGCAGCACACTGCAGATGGAATGTCAATGCTGTATCCATGAAGTCCTCATGTGATTGCTTTAAATACCGAAGGTCGTCTGCAGTCAAGGTGAGCATGGAGATGGCTACCCTTTTATACTATAGTATAGAGGCTAGTTTTCCTCATGCAATCAGTGTTAAACAGTTACTCAAATACACCAACACAACGACTCCTTGCCTTTACGATTGACATGGCAGGAGCGTCATTTATGTACAGCGTCAAGCAAAATCTGTGCACACGTTAGATCTTATACAGCCTCGGAATTTCTTAACGCTGCATCACTTCAAGTCAAGCAGTCAGAGAAAATGATCTCTAATCTACAAACATTTTGATACGACGCTTCACCTTCAAATATAACACTTCTTTCGCTTCTGCCTGATCAAAGATGCAGCTTTTAGTTTCTCACTGACGGCGAACAAGTTACGCACGGCTCGCATGTGAAACCCTGATTCGCCAGCGTTCAGACCCTCCAGCTCTTGACCATCAACAAATGTCGCAATGGTTCCTAGTCAAGACTGAAATGTTGCCCATTCGCAAAAGTGCATCAGATCCAACTATCTAGTTTGCACATCAGAACTTTCTCAATAGCTTCCGTTTTGTCCCTCTGCATCTTCTGTTGGCTCAGTCACGGTTGGTTCCTCATTACCAGCAGTAGATGATGATGCCTCCAACGACGTGTGATGAAAGGTGTTTGAAAGAGAGTCGACAGGTGGTATGCCGCCGCTAGGTGTAGCGGCATGGCCCATTGAAAGAGTTGGTTGCTGGGTGGTCGCGATAACACGATGCCACATTCTGCTTTTCACATCGACTGCAGAAAAGCAGACAAATCAATCGAGCAGCAAAAGGTACAAGAAGCGAGAGCAACAGAGAGAAGCAGGGATTTTGGTTAGTATACCGTGAGAGGGCAGGTCTCTGTTTGTATGCACGTTGTTCTGCAGACGTAAATACTCTACCTTTTGTGCGACCCCGGCGACAAATTTCTTCCATCGGAATGATAACAAAGTGGGTATTAATCAAACCTGTCGAAAATCCAGAGAATCCGTGCATAGCCCCATGAACGGCAGACTGTGCTAGTAAACTGCAATGTAAGGTGTCTGACGCATTCGCGGGTACAGATCGAATTTCGTACGTTGGATCGATGAGCTTCAGATTGATTTCCCATCCACGTTTTTTAAAGTCCGAGTTGATATTTTCTTTAAGCCATAGGCCGACATCCGCCATCTTCTTGTTACCCGACTGATCAAAACCTAGAGCAGGGGACGATCTTTCGATGAGGTCCATTGCTGCGCCCTCTGCTACAACAATGACCATATGCCCCTTTGATTTCAGCTTGTCTTCGATGTACTGGAACAGACCAGTCTTCCCATCAAGATCAAATTGCACCTCGGGAATGAGACAGCAATCGACATCACGCGAAGCAAGCGTGGCAAACATGGCAATCTGTCCGGAGTGTCGACCCATTAGCTTGACAAGCCCAATTCCGTTAATGGCAGACTTGGCCTCGATCTTCGCACATTTTATGGACCGCTGCGCTTCTTCGACAGCCGTATCGAATCCAAAACTTTTGTCGATAAGAGCAATATCATTGTCGATTGTTTTCGGGATGCCCACTACAGATGCCATGTACTTCCGCACTTTTAGTTCATCAAAGATTTTGATAGCCCCACGATGAGAGCCATCCCCACCAATAATGAAGATCTGGTTGAAGCCCATGGACATAATAGAGTCGCAGATACGCTTGGTGTCGTGGCCTCCGCGAGAAGATCCCAGAATAGATCCTCCTTCGTGATGAATGCTCTGAACTTTACCAGGCGATAGCTCAACTATCTCAAGATTGGTGCAGTAGAACCCGCGATACCCGAATGGAATGCCACTGATGTGCTTCACGCTGTACATCTCCGATAACGTAATAACGAGCTCTCGAATAACTGAATTCAACCCAGGACACAAACCGCCGCAAGTGACAATACACGCTTTGACCTGATTTCTCGGGTGGAAGGCAAGTTCCTTGCGCGGTCCAGCTCGGTAGAATTCTCTAGACATCGTAGTATTTTCTGCATCGGATATAATATCGACCATGATTGTTTCATGAGCTCCAACGAACGATGTACCAAGATTGCGATTAGACACATTATTCAGAAGCGGGGATGGAAACGATCCAACGGGTCCCCAACCAGAGATGTGCGGTGGCTTCAGCTGCTGCTGACCTGCGCGTGGGAACACGATTTTGGAAAACTTTGCAAAACGCGGCGCAGAAATTTTGGACTGATTGTCATGGTATGTGACATTGGCATCTTCAATGACCTTGGGCAGGTCAGCATGACTCTGATAGTATTCGTCGTGTTCCAAGCCGAACGACTCCATAGTGCTGGTGCGCACGATTGGAGCGTGCGACGTTGGTGGGCGTGACATGTCTACAGGGAAGAGGGGGAGTTGGCGTTGAGGGGGGCCAGCGGGTTGAAGAAGAGAATACTCCGGCTGCACGACGAGGGAATAGTAAGGAGAGAGCGGCTGCCAAAAAAAACTTCTCGTTTATAGGAATGGGGCCCACATGGTTGCCGCATCATTGGATGGGGGGGAGCTACCCTTTTTCTTCAAAAATCAGCAATGATGCTCAACTCCACGAACGGGCGAACACTGTCCTCGCACCACTTTTTTGCGCGCTAGGCTGTTATGGCTACTTGGCATTTCATCCACAAACTGGTGCAGGCCCGAAGATTAATCTTTCCTGACGGGAACTTTTCCAACTGACAGGTCGCAAGTACTACACCAAAGTGCCATTTGTTTGATATTGCAGCCTCGGCAATTTCGCAACCCCAGATAAATGTATATCGGGACGATCGCAACATGTGGTAGGTTTTTGATTTAGGCGTAGAGCTTTATTTTTGGGTATCCCGAATATAATCTGAGTCTATTCCATGCCTATGGACAAGCTGACAGATGACGTTTGAAAACAAGAATTTAATAAGAGCTATTAGCAAGGAATCTTGGTTATCCAGAAAGGTACCATCAAGGTGAAATAACCATGGTATTGACAGTAACAGGTACCACAGCTCTTTCGACGTCAATGACTTTTCTATGTCCAGTATAGAATTGTAGTGTCTTCGATTCACACACCCGGTTCGTGTCTTTGAAAACCATCGGATCGCCGCTATTGGGGACAGTCTCCTATTTTGCTAAGTAGAACCATGTTAAAGCTCCGATTAGTCTCTCTGAAAGTATGATTCAGCCAGTTTGCACCTACAGACTCTCTAGACTTGTGTAGTAAATTCCAGCTGCGAGTGCAAACCCCCTTTTCCATATTTTCAAAAACAGTAGCATTCTCGCAATGAGAACGTAAGAAGAAAGGAAACTCCTTGAAATATAAAGACAATTATTCTGAAGTATTCTGTACCTATCGAAGCTACAGAATAGGTTTTCGTTGTAGAAATATTTACAGTGGCTTTTGGCACCGGGTAGTAATTGCGATCGCATTACAATCGTCAACAACGTACATATATTCCTCGTCGTGTGTTTTGCTTGTTGACTTTTTGTACTGTACACGCTATTCTTGATTTTATTGCGTTCGTTCTGTGCGAATTCTAAGACTCAACGGTGCATCTGAAACGCAGTTTAATTGGCTTATGCAAAACGACAAATGCAAATGGACAAAAATACAAACTTTCAAGAAACGAGTTCTACGCCGTCAGAGATCGGGCAATTGGGAAACTCGTGCCATGATACCCATGAACTACCTTCCGCATTTAGGACGCTGTGATGCGTCTCCGACTTGGGTAAACTTTAAATTGGTATACATGAAAGTGCCCATCTAGGGAAGTAGACGATCTAGTCAATGAAAACTGTACATCAAATCATTCCCGAGCACAGTATTGTCCTGTACTACATTCGAGCTCGACTTGAAAAGTGTATACGTAGCCTTCTTAATTCTGACGTCAGTAACAATTGCCGTACATCACGATTCCCTCCACACTGGTAAGAACCTTTTCCGAACTCCTCGCCAAATACTTGGGCGCGGGGAAAGCCTCGAATCATCGGAAGTGTAGTAGTTAGGGTCGTGGCTATTCTTATGATAAATCAAAATACATCCTCAAGCCGACGGGTGGTCTTTTGCATTCGTTGAATAGCAACCGGAGAAGATAGCGAGCAGTCCCTTTTAGCTCATGACAACATTAATATTAAATTCACGTGATCAGTCACTGTAGACGAAACGGATATGCAAGTACTAACCACCAAACCCAAAAACCCCAAATGGATTCGTGGCTGCTAAGCTACACATGTAATTTTAGAAGAGTTACCCTACATGTTTTGCTTTGTGAGGTTGCTGAATATGTAACCTGCTGGGTTCCTCATGGCTTCCCGCCCCGAGTTTTCTTCACCTGGCGAGCTTTTAGTTCTAGCTTATTCTCTGAAACACTTGAATTATGGTGCTTCTAGCCTACAAGTACGCTTCAAACACCTTCTTTCACTTACGAGCACCGCTATTTCCAGCAAAATGAACCCTCTTCGTAGGCTAATAACGCAGAAAAATGTATCCTGCACAATCAGGTGTGTTTTCAATTAGTTCGCAAGCACTTTCCATCCCCTCCTATCCCCAAACCCTAATCTCCTAATCCTTTAGAAAACCTCTATTTTCCCAATCCCTATTCCCCGAACCCCCTAACCCTAATCTATTGACCTCAAATACAGGATTCACAAATGAACCCTCCAAAAGGGTTCACATTCCAAAAACAGGGTTCATTTTGCACAATAATGTACCATTAATAATGTACTAATACCAAACTACCTCCTATTGCGCAGGGAAATATGTGCTTTATACAAGGAAATATATTACAAAAACAACAGTGCCTCTAGCTTCAGATCTATGTACAAAAGGAACGGAAATTTTCTATACAGCAGGTGAGCTCAGAAACTAACACTCAGAGTCCATCCACTAGGTGCTTAAAGAAGTGTTTGAGACTGCAATCTGTTCGTAACGCTATTTCGAAGAAAACCCATTCGCAAACATTGAGAGTTTGGCGAGTTAATGCTACCCACATTTAGGGTCTGTGCGACCCGAGGAAAACCCGATTGTCGGAAATTGCTGTGGAGTCACATACGCACCCAACGGACCTGAATGGTTGGCGCCAACCACGAACGCTTTCTCATTCTTGCCAGGAGATTTGGTCCGACTTAAAAATTAATGCGGCTCACATCTGCTAGATCTGTTGTAGCAAATAGCGATTCAAACCAAAACTCTCATTACCATTTGAGCATCACCAGATACGAGGGTTTGGATACAGGCGATCCGTTGAAGGTGCGACTAAAAATGTTTCGACTACTGTTTAACAGGTACGCTGTCCAATATGCTGCTGTGTAAGTTTACTGTAGCAGAGCAGTTTGCTTCACATTCTCATCGTACTGAAGAGACTAATCAGATCACATCCCGATGGCAGCACGAATCTCCTTCAGCGGCGGCATCTTTCCTGGATGCCCATCGCCCGAGAAAGCGTAGAGAACCTTCCCATCTTTCACTACAACGCATCCACGATTTGATGTCGTCACACCCCCAAGAGCATCGGAAACGCCGTGCTTCTTGAGAAAGTCACCCAACGGACAGATACCCACGTAGGCGTCGCATACGGTCATGAGCGGATCGACGAGGAGCGGGAAGGTAAGATCGAGCTTCTTCGCAAAGGCTGCGGCTGCAAACGGCAGGTCGCAAGATACACCATAAAAAAGGACATCGGCTGGAGCCGAGGCAGCAACGGCATTGATGCCACAGAGCTGCATCTCGCAACCCTCCTCGGGAGAACCGGAAAAGGCGGCGGGGAAGAAAGATAGGACAACAGTCTTGCCTGTGAAGGCCGCTGACGTGAGCTCCTTCATGTCGGCAGAATTGCAAGCGGAGAAAGGCGGGGCATCGTCGCCAGTTGAGAGCGGCATTGTGGGAAGATCTAGGGATGTTGGGATGCTGTTCAGTTCGGGGAAGCAAATGCGGATGGGCCGGGGAGTTGGTTTGACCAAAACAATGGAGCGATAGACACGATGCAGATCGCTCAAAAATAAACCTTACAATTGGCAGCACGAATGGATAGGAAGCATACGTTTGCTATGTACTTGTTGTTCCGACCGAATGGGGTTGTGGAAATTATGTTCCACGAGTGTCGTCCTGGTGTTTCCTCAACGTTCTGCTGACGTCTGCAACGAGCCAAGCGGTTCCAATAAAGAATCCGAGAATAATGCCCTTGTTTGATCGATCAGTGCTGGAGCGTAGAGTAAATCTTCCCTGCAATAGAAATTATTGGACAAGTCCTTGTTACTGAACAAAACTCGAGAATTGTGTCACTTATGAAAGGGTTTGGAAGTCATACCACTCCTGGCAAAATGATTCCATTTTCAATATTGTGATACTGTATATCCGAAATCAGATTAGAGGGGGCGCTTACCTGATCATAAATCCGATCTTGTTTCCGATCCCCAAGGATCCTGAAGCACATGGCATGAATTTCTATACTTCGTCCAACAATTTACTTCCACATATGCCACGTATGACATCGCGTACAGGACAGCATGTTGTACAGAAGCCACATTACCTTTCGCGCAAACTTCTTACTCCTCATTAGTCCAGCCCTCTTCTCCCCCTCATCGAAAACATCTTCCTCCCCTCCCCCCTTCCCTCCCACCCCCCACCAACCCTTCCGCCCTCCTGCTGCGTTCACCGCTTCCGCTATGGTCGACCCAGCAACCACATCCCGGCCTGCACCCGCCCCCGCCCCCGGTCCCGTTCCCTCTGTTGGCTCACGTATCTCACTCATCTCCAAGTCAGCCATCCGCTACGTCGGTACCCTCTATACCATCGACACTCACGCCTCCACGGTTGCTCTCAAGGACGTACGCTCCTTTGGCACCGAGGGGCGCCCGCGCGAAGGAGGGCCCGTCGAGCCCTCCGATCGTGTTTACTCATACATTGTGTTTCGTGGCCCGGATATTCTCGACCTCCAGTTCCTGACCGCCGATTCTGTACCGACATCAACACGTGTTCCACCCGCCCCGGAATCGCAGCAGTCGTCAACGTCGCAGCAGCCGCAAAAACTCGTGCAGCCGCCCAAGCCGCAGCAGGCGCAGCAGTCGCAAAAAGTCCCGCAAGCACAGCCATTGGAACAAGCGCAACAGCAGCGGCAGTCGGACCAGCGCCAGCCGCCTCACCAGGCTCCCCTTGCTGCTCCGTCATCACCGAAAATCACGGAGCCCAAGCCGGAGGCCGTCGTGGTGCCGCAGCCTGCAGCGCCGCAGCAGCCTTTTCGGGGTCCCACGCCACGTGCCTGGGGACCGCCTCCAGTGCCTGGGCGCCGTAACGATAGGGTGCTGCCCCCTCTGGATTCACGTGACCGGCTTACGAATGGGTTTGCATCGCATCAACCAGCACCCGCTGTGAATAGCGTAGCGCTACCGCAGCAAGATTCGGAAGGGCGCAATCCGCGTCAGCGCCCACGCGGCCGTGCACGCGCGCCGAACGGACCGCGCAACTATGGAGGGCAGCAGAATAGCAATTGGCGTCGTGGGCCGGGTATCACCATCCCGGAAGAGGATTATGACTTTGAGTCGATGCTCGAAAAGTTTGACAAGGCGTCGGTAGCGGAAAAGATGGGCAACGCAAAGGAGGATAGCCCAGGTGTATCTGCTGACCAACCGGTGGCCTTTCCACCGGTTATTGTGCGTTACGACAAGGCGAAAAGCTTTTTCGATGAACTCTTGCCGGAGAAGGAGGTACGCGTCGAGCGAGTCAACGCTGCCCAGCGTCGTGCGACAGATTTCGAGACGTTTGGCGAAACCGGACCGGGCTATCACTCTCGCAATGGGTACCGAAATGGTCGCGGGCGGCGTGGTCGATCCCGTGGAGGCAGCAGGGGCCGGAACAGGAATGAAAGCGGCCCGAGGCCTGGCCATCAAGTTCAGGGTGTACAGGGTCCGGTCGGCAGACAGGACACGGGTTAAAGCCGGGAAGGGTCGTATGTGTTTCTGTACGGCTATGTGTTGCTTAGTGCCCGATAAATTCACGTCGACGACTGGGCGATTGTCGTCAGCATGGCGACGAGTTTGATGAACGTGATGCTTTATTGGAATGTATGGGGTGGCGAAATCACGGTCGGCGAGACCCCACACTGCGTCGTAGTAAGGAGCCGGAAGTACGGTGTGGCATACGAATTGCAACCAGATAAGCTTTAGGTACGAGCGAGAAGTCTACTCGTTAGTCGGAGAGATACGTAGGCGTAGCTCAAAATGGCTAGCGCTGCTTCTGGTGTCCTATTCCAGAGTGTCTGGTTGTGGCAGGTTGGTAGCTCACGCCAGCAGAACTGATTCCATCAAAAGAGCTACTTCGCGGAGGTCGGAAGACGCTCTGTCATGGTCCGCAACATCCTTACTGAAGGAGCTCAAACAGGAAGTGTCGTACTGAAAGTCACACAAAGTATAGCCAGTGCTTTGAAACACTATCCCCCCTGTATTCCTTGGAATCTCTCTTGGTCCGGGTAAGTTACAACTAAAACTTGTAGTGTATCTTAGGACCAACTTTGCATAAAAACACCTAATCTGAAATGGTCTATAAGAATTGTAGCCGATTTTATCAGAACCATTACTGTTCAATTTTGTCCAAAGCGACTCTTTCTCCCTGGAACCGAGACCTTCTACACGTGCATCGCTGACAGATTTTGCTGATGCGTAGTTTGACGTAGTAGAGACGGAGTTATAACTAACCAGTCGAAACCGACCCTACAGAAACTCCAAAAAGCCATTTCAATCCCCCTATTTCCATCGTACAACTTTGTTTTCGTTCACATGTGGCAATCGGTCGTCTTTTCCATTAAAGACAGTCGCCATACTGCATTAGATGAATTTGAGCGGCATAAATGCCAGCATCAATTTGTGTGAAAAAGGACAGTGGCCCTCGACTATGTAGAGGCCCCTCTGCGCGAGCACGTCTCAATGTTTCGCGCGAGAGCACACTCAAGATACCTCAACCAAGCAAGAAAGAGCTTTGTACGCACGACTTTCCCCAGACGACAAAGCTTACAACACCTCTGCACACCCTGCACACTATATTCAATCCCTGCGCACTCCCTGCGGCAAGGCAACCCTTTCTAACCCCACGTCCTACTCTCCCCTCTTGTTCTTCTCCAGCAACTTTGCAACCTCCTCACATTGTCTCTCCGCGGTTCCACAACACCCCCCCAAACCCCCCCTCGTAGCACCTCCCCAACCCTGATCACCTCCCCCGCCTAACTCTCTGGCACCCCCTCATCCAGCCCCTCACACTGATCTAGTTCCTCGTGACTCTTCTCCGACGCATTCCCCCTCACCCCTCTCACCTTCCTGACCCACCCCCCTCTCTCTGCCAACACCTCCCTCACTTTCCTCGGATACACGCAATTTACCATATACCCGACGACCCTCCCCCCCCCCTACCTCTTCCTCTACCCTCT
>JAUKWC010043088.1:0-11498 GCA_032356245.1 Endocladia muricata | reverse complement strand
GGACTGTCGGTCAGTTTCTCGTCGCAGGTTTTCCCCCGATTTCCGCCATTACTACATTGGTTTTCGTCTTGTCTCAGGTCATCCCAGTGCAGAGTCAGGATAGCGAAGCATAGTATGCTGCAAAGCTAGTTACTAGTTGAGCAACTGCAGAGCAGTTAGAAGTAAAAGGATTTAAGCTCAAAGCCTCTTGGCAACTCAATCAAACAAAGTACGGTGTGAGCTTTTGTGGTTATAGGATTAGACCCCAAGGTTTAGGTCTGACCATACAGAAGGCAAAGACCTTACCAAACAAGACGTTTATTTTTGGAAAAGTAATTCCAGAATGGCGCTATTTAATCAGGCATATTGAAACGTATAAGGGGCGGCAGTTCAATCTATCCTTCAAGTAACAAGTAATACCAAGTCCGAAAATATCGTTAATAAATTAGGTAGGCCACCAATGAAAGCAGGTGGCTTGCTTAATCATGTCTGGATTAGCTTTAAGATATTGACATTGTTCAGATAAAGTGTGCTCAAGATGGTCTAAAGAATCAGGACAAAGATTGATAAGAGGTTTATCAGTAAATTGCCAAAGATGCTCAGCAGGTTGAACTTCAGGAGAATAAGCAGGTTGATGAATTAGAGTAATGTTGTTTGGAATAATAAGATTAGAACTAGTATGCCAAGAGGCTTGGTCCATAACAAGTAAGATGTGGTTATTTGTAGACTTAGCAAATGCTTCAAGAACAGCACTAAAGGTTTTTGTATTCAAATGAGACATAATGAACCAGTCAGTTTTACCCGTACTTGGCTGAACAAACCCATAGAGGTAAAGCCATTCATAGCGAGGATAGACAGCTATTTGTGGACGTTTTCCTCTAGGTGCCCAAACACGTTTAAGGATGGGATGTAAGCCTAAACGATGTTCATCCATAGTCCATAGTTCTGTTTCACCATAGATATAACGTGTTTCTTCTAGAGCCTCAGGTAGCGTTTTTTTTGAAGATTTCTTGAGCTATAGGGTCTGCTTTAACATGGTGAGGTCTAGGTGTTTGTAAACTCATTCCTACAGCACTCAAATACTCATAAGCACGTTGTTTATGAATATCTTTCCCAAGCATATCTTTAATCCATGCTATTACATCGTTGCCAGACCAATACTGATTCTTTTGATAATCTTTGCGTATTTCTTGTGCTAGCTGAAGCATTTCCTCATCACTCAATAAGGCATGACGTCCTTCATTGTTGTGACGCTTATCCTTTAAACCATCTATGCCTTCCTCGTTATAGTTCTTGATAATTTTGACTAAACTAGTGGTTGAATAGGCTGTGATTGTTTCTACCTCTTGGCGTGTTTTGCCTTCAACTAAGAGCCATATTGCTTGTGCCCGTCTTCGTTCTACGGCACAGATACTTTTTTGATATACCCTTTTCAGCTCTTCAATCGTGTTTTTTTGCTTCACTTCTATTTTTGGTCGTCCTGTTTTACTCATACTTTTAGTCTACTTGACTTTTTTAATGAATTTGTCGGACTTGGTATTATATGAGGGGGAAGTTCCGTATAAGGGAATAAATTGTATGAAATAAAGAATCTCTATTAACAATATAGTAATAGAGATTCTTCACTTTGTTCAGAATGACATAATACAGGTTTGGGAAACTTTTTATAGTGAATCAATATTATTTAATAGTGGTTATTTATATTTCTATAAACGAAGTTTCTTAGTTACCTGTTCCGTTGTCAATACCTTGAAGATAATCTTTTGGTTTGTTGTCTTCTTTTGCTCCACAAGGTTGCATGACTTGGTTAATTGAGAGTTGACCATTTGGTGTTACGTTGATATGGGCAACCTCCATACAGTTTCTACTAAAATATTGTAGATCCACAGATAAAGCAGTTGCTCGTCTACCGTTGTTTTGGTGAACTAAGTTTATGTTAACTGGAATAGATTCGTCATCGCCTGCGAGTCTTGGTGCATAGATATTTGCTCTAACTTTGTAAGTACCTGCTTTGATAGCTGGAGTGTACCAGATTTCTGAACCTGGACCACGCTGAGAATCAATAAGGATTTCAGCACCTGAGGCACTATCTTGACGATAAGCGTTAGAATCTGCTGCGTTGAAGTTTAGACCATTTGGATCAATGACTGTAAGGTCAACGTCTGCGGGTTTATCCCAGGAGATCATGGCAAATAGTGAATTTGCACTATTTGCTACGGGCGCTGCTGCTACAGCGGCAGCAGCAGTTGCTTGTTGTAGGCTTGTTTGTAAGCTTGCGCTTTCCCGTTGAAAGTTGTCTCGTTCAGCACTGAGTTGGCTAAGGCCAGTTTCTAGTTGAGCTAGGCGCTGAGTAAGATCAGCGTTTTGCTGTTGATACGATTGAACTTGTGTTTGTGCAGTACTGGCTTGACTTGCTTGTAAACTCAATTGGTTTAGCTGGGTTTGTAAGCTATCAATAGTTGTTTGTCTATCTGCTAAAGTTTGAGTGTAGCTAGCAACATCTGTTGAGGCACGTTGAAGTTGTGCTTGGAGGCTATCTCGTTCAGTTGCTAGGCTAGAAAGTGAAGCATTTAGTGTTTGGTTTTCTTGTGCTTGAAGTTGGTTACTGGCAATTTGGGCAGTTAGGATGTCTCGTTCGCGCTCGAGCTCCCCTAAACGACCATCCACCTGCTGCCTCTCTTGACTAAGCTGCGTCACTAAGATCTGACTTTGATCAAGTTGTGTCTGTAGGCTACTAGCAAGCAGCGCTGCTTGCTGACTTGATTCAGCTACAGTACTATTTTGATTTTGTAAGCTTTGACTCTGTAAGCGTAAGTCTGCTAATTCTCTTTCTTGCGCTGTTCGATTGGCTTCTGAGTTTGTGTAGTTTTCCTGTAGTTGAGCAACATTGCTTGCGAGTGTATTTCGCTCAGTTTGTATGACTTGCAAATTGGCTTCTAGAGCTAGTTTGGTGCGCTCGAGCTCCGCAAATGTATTGCTAAGATTGGTCAGTTCAGTCTGAATAGCATTTTGATCTGTATTACTTGCTAGCGTAGCTTCGTTGATGGCTTTAAGACGCTCGAGCTCTTGTTGTAAAGCTGTATTTTCTGAGGAGACTAAGTTAAGAGTGGCAAGTTGTGCTTCTAAAGCTAGTACTCTTTCATTTTGAGTAGTAAGCTCTGATTCAAGCGCAGTAGTAATATCTTCTGTAACAACATCACTTGCTTGAGGTGCTTTAAGGAGTGCATCTGCTAAGCTTAACTCAGCTATCTGTAGGTCAGCTTCAATCGCTGTAAGTGTTTCAGTACGGTTTTGCAGTTCAGTTTGCAAAGTTTCTAATTCTGTTCTTATGGCAAGTTCACTATTTTGAGCGATTGCCAAGAAGTTATTGAGTTGATCGTTTTGTGCGGTTAGTGCATCAACATTATCTTGTAATGCGCTTTGACTAACTGTTTGGGTAAGTGGCTGAGCAAGCGGTTGGGTAAGTGGTTGAGCAAGTGGCTGACTGAGTAGCGTAGGCGGACTGACATCAAGATCTGTAGTTTGTTCAGTCTCAGGAATCTTTAAAGCCAAAGCAGCAAGTTCAGCTTGTACTTGTGCTAACTCTTGATTCTTTTGTAGCAATTCAGTTTGTAGTGTGTCAAGCTCAGCGACTTGGCTGCGTAATTCCTGATTCTCCAGTTGTAAATCTACCGATGCATTATTGGTTTCAAGGGCAGAACTCAGGTCATCTTGTAAACTTTCTATACGAGATTGTCTCTCCTCTAAGTCTGCTTGCGCTGCTCTAAAGGCTTCACGTGCTTCTTCTGCACTTTGTTCAGTATTGGCAATAGTTGGTTCTGTTAATTTGGTGAGTGTACTACTCAGCTCGACAACTGTATTTTGTGCTTTATCTAGCTCAGCCTCGAGCTGCTTTGCTGGCAAAAAGGGAACAGATAGCGCTGTTAGTATCAAAAATGCACCAAGCGCACCTGTAATAACGTCCAACATAGACACGTTAAAAATATTTACTTCACGATCACGTTTTGGTCCCATGTTCGTTTAACCTTCTTCTCTTGAATGTTATTTATCTAGTTCAAAAACCATTATAGGCTATTTACAATAAATAATCTTCTAATCTTCTAAAAATTGTTTAGCTATAGAGGTGGCAATTAGATGATTGTTGTATTTTATCAGCTAAACCATCTTCAGTATTAAATTCAGTAAGTACGTGTGCATAATTAAGTTACATTAGTTGAGTAGATACTAAATTTAAGTAGATACTAAGCCCCTACAGAACTGCGTATCTAACATAATCATAGCTTGAAAATGGGTGAACATAATTCTGCCTTGGTACTTATTGTATAAATAAATTAGAGCTTATAACTATCTAATCCTATTGATTTAATAAGAAGTACCTAAGATGTTTCGGTGGCTTTTGTACTCTCTAAGCCTAAGCTATTTTTGGATAGTTCTTACTGCCTAACTTACTGCCTAATTTAAAGCTTAACTGCACCTTTTGGTAGCGAGTTACTAGCAGGCACACGTAAAACTTCGTTGCTCATGGTTTGCTCTACATCCAAACTTGGGTCAAGTCTATTGACCATGTTGTTTAACACATAGTTACCTGCACGGTTCAAAACATCTTCTTCTGAAGAAAGGATGATGTTGTAAAAAAGTGTCAGTAGAGCACTTAAGACTAAAGCAACCAAAGTTGTGTGAAAGGCAACACCAAGAGAGGCAATAACTGCTTCAAGGTTGATATTAGCTGGGTTAATACCCAAAATAGCAAAGGAGATACCTAAAACTGTACCAATGAAGCCAATAGTTGGAATGACCCAAATTAGATAGCGAATAAAAGTGTAACGGATGTCGAGTTTGTGAGAGAGGAGCTCGAGCTTACCCCTAAGCGCATTTAACGTTTGCTCTATGGACTCACTATTCATAAATCGTTTAGTACAAAGGTCAATTAATATAAACAAAAAGCCCTGATCTTCACTTTTTAGGTCACCCATACCACGACGTACTTGCGCTAAATTTGGAATATCCAAAACAGCACGTTGTGTTTGAGGTAAAAAGTTCCCACTTAAAAGCTTGCGTTCCTTACGGATGCATAAACCACGAAAAAGAATCTCACCCATACCTGCAAAAAATATGAGCAAACTCAAGTTCTGAATAGTAAATGGATAAGGTGGTAAAATAGCGTTACTAGTTCCAAAACTTAAATCGTTGCCAATATTACCAAACAAAATAGTTCCCACATATTCAAGTGAAGGAACATTAGAAAATACTCGGTTAAAAACTGCAATAAATACTATACCAACAATGATGCCAGCAAAGATAAGACCATAACGCAAGAATTGCGAATAAGGGTTAAAGCTTGTTTTTGCTAACCAGTGTTCACAATCTGCTCGTACTACTTTTCTTTGGCAAAGCTTACAACGTTCGCCTAATGTGACGACTAAACCTATATCACAAAATTCTTTTTGTTCGAAAGTAAGTGTTTTCTTACTGTATTCGGGTCTTTCAAAAGTTTCTAACATAATAACTCTTCCTCTAATAACACTCTGATAACAATTGATAAGCTACTCATAATCCATCAGTAAGGTAGATGCCTAAAAACTATCAATCAATTTAAAAAATAGTTCACTCTGAATAAAGCAAACATAGAAATCAAATAATGGTTGAACAAAACCAAAGTACATCTGCTTATATACTAGGGTTTCTTATACTAAAGTTCCTGACTTTTTACTACTTTAAAAACTCAAGATATCAAGCTTAAAATAAACCTGAATAAACAGAAGTAAGAAGATGTGTTCTAGTCTTCTTCTCAAGACTATTAATCATACATTAAAGTGAAAGAAAATTATTTGAAATTTGCCACGCTTTCATAATTTGCTCATTAAGTAAGTGAATACTCATCCCAAACCATGTTTCTCATCACTTTTAATAATGTATTAAGTTAATGATATTCATTTTGTGTGAGCTAATTGTTAATGAATCAAGAAATTCCGTAAGCGAATTTTATCTAAATCACATTTTTCTCATTTACTATAAAATGGCAGTTATTAATAGCGTCGTCTGTGACGAAAATATTTAGAAAATCAAGATAAATGAGGCTTCTAGATTTTACGATGCTTGAGAATTACTATAGCTAAAGTTTAGTGGTATTGTTTAGAAAGATTTGTTTAATTACAAATGACCTACTGTTATTGTCTAATACTTATTTTCTAATACTTACTGCTTGATATACCTATAGTCTGAATATACCTATAGTGCTTGAACAAGTGAAAATGTGAGGGTTAGTAGGTTTAATAAACCTGAGAATTCTGTACCCGTAAGCTTTTTGCAGTTTGGTTTTCAAAAGATACCCTATTATTATCGGTTGTCGCTGTAATAGCCTGATATACCTATAACACGTGTAACTTCATATTTAGATATATTTTTTAAGAGTATATAAATAGTTTTATCGATGATACTCAGCTACATTTGACTTGTATAAACTTGAAAATTTTAAGTAATTTGAAATAAAATACTACCTACATTACTACGTTTTACATCGCTACATTTAATTTTATGCTTAACTTTCTTCTTCGCAGATTTTTTGCAACCCTTATTACTATTTTTCTTGCTAGCCTTTTGGTTTTTTGTGCCCTTCTAGCTATTCCAGGTGACCCTGCTGCAATTATTCTGGGCATCAATGCGAGTCCTGACGCCTTAGCAGCACTTCAAGAACAACTAGGACTGAATTTACCCCCAGCACAACGCTTCTTTACGTGGTTAGGGGGCATAGTCCGAGGTGACTTTGGTACATCTATCAAGTGGGATGTGCCTGTCTCCAAATTAATAGTCGAACGACTACAGCTTTCAGCTCTACTAGCTTTAGGAGGCATAAGCCTAGCGTGCATAATTGCTATACCTCTAGGTATCATAGCTGCCTTCAACCACCGAAGCTTGCTTGATTTACTGCTAACAGTTACTTCACAGCTAGGTGCTGCTATTCCCTCATTTTGGTTGGCCATTTTACTTATTCTATTCTTTGGGGTTGAAAAAGGGTGGTTACCAACCACATGGGTTAAGTCCATGCCTATCAAGAGTATGATTATGCCAATCATTGCGTTAGGAGTAGGACAGGCTGCGGTTATTGCCAGAATGACCAGAGCTTCTATGTTAGATGTGCTTTCACAAGATTACGTTCGTACGGCAAAAGCAAAAGGCTTAGCAACACTAACTGTTGTCAATAAACATGCTTTACGCAATGCACTTGTAAACATTGTGACAATTATAGGCTTGAGTTTATCTCAAGTAATTATTGGTACGATAATCATTGAACAGGTATTTGCACTGCCAGGCATGGGGCGCTTGGTGCTAACTGCGATCACGGCTCGAGACTTCCCACTGTTACAAGGTGGAATTTTGGTTTACGCAACTATCATTGTTTTATTGAGCTTTATAGTAGATATGGCTTACAGTTTTTTAGACCCAAGGATTCGTTATGGCTAAATCAATTAACCTCATAGATAACGAACCTGCTGCTGTAAGGCAAAAAAGTCGTGTAAACTTTACCTCACGTCTTAACCTATTCATAGGCTGCTTACTAACTTGTAGTGTGGGCATAGCTGCGCTTGTCAGCTTTTTCTGGCTACCCTATGATCCAAATGCCAATGATTGGACTGCGATTCTCAGTGGACCCAGTTCAAAACATCTTTTAGGAACAGACAATCTTGGGCGTGATCTTTTAAGTCGTTTATTAGTAGGTGCAAGAAGTGCTTTATATGTAGGTTTCGTTGCCGTAGGAATTGCCCTAACTATAGGTTGTTTTCTGGGTGCTTTAGCTGGCTATATTGGTGGTTTGTTTGACGAGATTGTTATGCGAGTTGTGGATGTCTTGCTGGCATTCCCAGCTATATTGCTTGCTTTGCTCTTAGCATCGATTTACAAACCAGGCACACTCACTGCTATGACTGCTATAGGTATAGCCACTGTGCCGATATTTGCGAGGCTCATGCGCGCCTCAGTTTTATCTGTCAAGCCAAAAGACTATGTTGAGGGAAGTCGGGCACTCGGCGCAAGTCATACAAGGATTATTCGTAAGTATATTTTACCAAATGCTTTTACGCCTATTATCATTCAAGCTTCGCTTAGTTTAGCGATTGCAATCCTGGCAGAAGCTGCCCTGAGTTACCTTGGTTTAGGTACACCACCAAGAACGCCGAGTTGGGGCAATATGCTTAAAGATGCCCAAGATTCAATTTTCTCAAGTCCTTACCCAGCAATTGTGCCAGGTATAGCGATTATGGCTACTGTCTTAGGGTGGAGCTTGTTAGGTGACGGTCTTAGAGATTTTCTTGACCCTACCGATTAGGTTTTATAGTATTCTGCTATTACGATTGATAGCAATATTATTAGCAAAGACAGTTAAGATACTATTTCGAAATATCTTGTCTTTGCTCTGACCTTATAAATCTCAAACAACTTTTTGTAAAATTATTTGTAAGTAGAGTTAACTCTTCTTACGCTTGAGAAGATATCTAAAAACTATACCTATTGAAATACCTATTTGCTACCAATTGCAATAGTGTAAAAAATATAGATAGTATTTTCTAGCTAGTAGTGAGAATTGATAAGGTTCTTACAGACAAGAGTAAGATACTTGCCACTAAATCATAGGTACAACTGACTATTATGAATAGCAGGTATAAATAGGGAATGTCTGTTGAGAATTTTTGTAAATGAGTTAAAGTTTTTAAAAATCAGGGAGCATTAGTATGAATTATTTTCTAAAACTAAGTAATATATTTTTCTGTAAAGTCAGATTAAATCAAGTAGCTGTAGTAAGTGTATTATTACTTTTATTATCTTCTACAATTGTTTTAGCACAAAAAGAATCACAAAATACAACACAGCAAGAAGCACAACAACAAGTTGCAAATACCTATACGGTGCAACTTGCTAGTTTAACCAGTCAAGAAGATGCACAAGCAGTTCGTGATGCGTTGCGTCAAGCTGGGTATATGGCATATGTGATTCAAGACAGTGGTAAGTATAGTTTAAGAGCGGGGCATTTTTTAAACCCAGAGTCAGCGCAGCACTACGCAAATGGTTTGCTAGCTACGCCTAGTTTGCAAGAAGGTTTTGCACAAGAGTTTGAAACAGGATTTGGAAGTAGCTTTTCACCTACGGCTATTGTGGCTACAGGTGTTACACAAAATGAATTTCCAATGTCTGTCGAGCTTTTGATGAGCTACCCTTTTATGCCTGAGTTTGCTACTTTAAAAGTGCATGAGTGGGCAGGGCAGGGTAGAGCGTTGAGGTTTCAGGGTCGTTTTGAATTGGCTAACTTTGAGGCGAGTTATTTAGTGCTTAACGGTTTGTGGGATCATAGTCCTTTTGGTGCATGGCGTGCAGAAGGTGAAGCTGATGGATCTTTAGTAAGGGTATTTAATGAGTCGCTTTGGCCTGAGGATATTGAGGGGTTAAATGCAATGGAGCTTGCTAAGGTACAAGAAGGTGCGCTCGAGCGCATTGCTGATTCTATGGATTTGCCTGCAACAAGTTTTGGACTGAGTATTTTTAATGAACCTGGTCGAGGTAGACCGTATGTAATCCGTGCCCAAAGGGTAGATGCATCTTCTGGCAATATCGAGAGTTATCCTGCTTTAGGACTACCAAGTATCGCAGGTGTTAAAGCAGAAGGTCCAGACCTAAAATGGTTTGACCGTGGTTTTGTCGAAGAAGTACCTGACAGCATTACTACAGAAGTAGCAGATGTTTTTGGACTTTTAGAAAAAGATGCAACAACTGAACAGATTAGTGTCAAAGACGGTGCAGCATTAAACTTAGCAGGGAGTACGTGGCAGAGTTTTACTTTTGAAAATTTAGGTGCTATTCGTGTACAAAGTGGTGATAGCTGGCTAGCAGTCGCAGGTACCCCATTATGGGCTTATAACGACTATTTGCTGGTAGAACATAATAATGAGGTTCATGTTTACCGCATCTATCTAACACAATAACGAAAAAACGAAACTCAGTATAAAAATAACCTATATAGTTAGTGCTACACTGTAGGTATGAGTCGTCATCCATATGGGATTTTAGCCCGTTTTTTAAGAGAACCTTTTAATAGTCTTTCGCATTTTGTAGGTATTTTACTCAGTATTCTTGGTTTAATACTTCTTGTTGTTTTTTCCTACGGTGAGCCGTGGCGTACCACAAGTTTTAGTATTTATGGTGCCAGTCTTATTTTGCTGTATACCGCAAGTACGCTTTTGCACAGTTTAAAAGTTGGTAAAATTGCTGAGCGTGGTCTTCGGTTGTTTGATCACGCTGCTATTTATGTACTCATCGCTGGCACCTATACACCTATTACCCTAGTGACTTTACAAGTAGATTCTGCTGCTTGGGGTTGGAGTGTGTTTGGGGTAATCTGGGGTTTTGCACTGTTAGGCGTTATTTTTAAAGCTTTTTGGTTAGGTGCACCCCGTTGGTTATCTACCTTGCTCTATGTACTTATGGGTTGGTTAGCAATTATTGCGATTGTACCGATTGCTAAGGTTATGCCTTTTGGTGGTATGTTTTGGATGGTTTTAGGTGGTTTATTTTACTCAGTAGGTGCGGTTATCTACGCAACTAAAAAGCCTAATTGGTTACCTCAACACTTTGGTTATCATGGCTTATGGCACTTATTTGTTTTAGCGGGTAGTATTTGCCACTTTATGATGATGTTGTTATATGTCCGTCCGTTATAAGTAGAGTAATTGTAGTTAAAGTAGTAACTAGCACAAGGCTTTTTAGAGAAATGGAAAAGTAGAAATAGATTAGTTCATACCTTGAAGGGTATGGGCTTTTTTATTGATTTCTAACACTGTTGATTAGTAGGATTTGCATATACAATTCATTTATATAAAAACTTCATTTACGTAACATTTTTAGTAGGTAAACCATGCAGCAACCAAAACGTTCTATAACACAATTATCGCTTTTAGCACCTGCTAAAGTAAATTTAGCATTACACGTAACAGGTAGAAGAGAAGATGGATACCATGATATTGACAGTGTTATGGTTAAGCTCGAGCTTGCCGATGTAATCCACGTAACCTCAGACGAAGAAAACATCACACTAAACGTCATAGGTGCAGACTTACCAGAAGATAACAAAAATTTAGCATTTAAAGCTGCTGAACTTTTCTTTGCTGCATTTGCAAAACTGCCAGCCTCAAAAGAAACCAATATAAAAGGTGCTTCAATCGTTTTAGAAAAGCATATCCCAATCGCTGCTGGTTTGGGTGGAGGCTCTTCAGACGCTGCTGCGGTGCTGGTTGCTTTAGATGAAATTGTTGCTTGTGACGATGTTGATTTAATGGCACTTGCCCTAGAACTAGGCTCTGATGTTCCGTTTTTTATAGTGGAAGACACAGCAGCTCGAGCTAGGGGTAGAGGAGAGGTGCTCGAGGATCTTTCTATACCGCCACTCCAAATTCTCTTAGCTAATCCCAATCTAGCAGTAAGTGCTAAAGAAGCTTATGAAGCCATAGAAGAGTTTGCACCTTCGCTAGATTCAG
>JAUKWC010043077.1:0-11511 GCA_032356245.1 Endocladia muricata | reverse complement strand
CCAACGGCGTTGAGATCAACCTTACTGCTGGCGATGAGATTACCTGTACCTTTACAAATACTAATACAAATCCCCCAAGTGGAGCGACTAGCTCGATCAAGCTCTGCGCACATTCTCACCCGCATGGGGGACACGCACAAGATTTTACCTTTAGCGCAAGTGGAGCCTTAACAACACAATTCACGCTGGACGATGATCCGGATGATGCAACACTGCCAGACTGTTTGGTCTTTGATGGGTTGACTCCAGGGGAGACATATATCTTTACCGAAACGGATACACCCGCTGGCTGGATTTTTGAGGGCGCTGGATGTTTGGATGGCGTGAACTCAACCTTTGTGAGAGATTATGCCAATCAGTTACTCCGAGTTACGCCTGCGGCGAACGAGAATCTTCACTGTATATTTAATAATGCGCAACAAGGGACAATTACAATAGAAAAACAGACGCTACCAGATGGAGACACAACATCGTTTACTTTTAGCGGTGGACTCTCTGCTACGCTGGCTGATAACCAAACTGTGACGGTCACTGTTGCGCCCGGTGCGTATACGATTGTCGAAAGCGCGGTTGCAGATTGGGTGCTAACAAACATCGCCTGTGATGATACGGATAGCAATGGCAACAGCAGCACCGGCACCGCCGTGATCAACGTTGCATTGGGCGAAAATGTTCGATGTGTCTTCACCAGCAGTGCAACCAATAGTTCATCAGAAATGCTTGTTGGCGACACAAATTGTGATGAGGTCGTCGATTCGGTTGATGCACTGTTTATTCTACGACATGTTGTCAACAGCGCAAGTGATCGCGGTAGCTGTCCATTAACAGATGATGCCACAGAAATCAACGCCGCCGCAGGCGACATAGATGGCGATGGCGACGCAGACGTAATTGATGCCTTGAGTCTGCTGCGCTGCATTGTCAATCTGCCGAACCCATATTGCGATGCGTTCAATTAAGGGTGCGCCCAGAACTTTTGACTATCCAGAGTGGTTCAATCTCCCCGATTGGACCACTCTTTCTGTGGAAACGCGGTTCACTTGCTAGAAACCTCTGCGTTATTTTCTATTCCTTCATCAAGTGCCGCCCGATCACCATTCTCAGAATTTCGCTCGTTCCCTCTCCAATCGACATAAGGCGCGTATCTCGGTAAAAACGCTCCACCTCAAATTCTCGGCTATAGCCAAATCCACCGTGGATCTGAATCGCATTGCGGCAAGTTTTCTCGCTAATATCCGTAGCCAATAGCTTTGCCATCCCCGCTTCCTTCGCATAGGGGCGACCCTCATCTTTGAGCCACGCCGCCCAATAAAGCATATGACGCGCCGCCTGAACTTCGGTTGCCATATCTGCCAACATAAACGCAATGGCCTGATGTTCGCCGATTGGCTTGCCCATTGTCTTGCGCTCTTTTGCATATTGCATCGAAGAATCGTATGCGGCTTGCGCCAAACCCAATGCCAGCGACCCAATCGAGATGCGTCCTTTTGTCAATGTAGAGAGCGTTTGGGGAAGACCCGCGCCACGTTCGCCCAGCAAATTATCGGCAGGAACGCGCACATCTTCAAAGGTAACGGCGTGGGTTGGCGATCCGTTGAGCCCCATCTTTTTTTCTGGTGGACCAATGATAACGCCCGACGTTTCCATCGGCACAATAATATGGCTTAGCGCACGCGATCCCTCGTCGCCATCCGTGCGACAGAGTACCGTCATGCACTCGGCAATGCTCGCGTTTGTGGCCCACATTTTCGACCCATTGATTACCCATTCGTTGCCGCTGAGACGCGCCTTTGTCTTAACGTTGCGCAGATCCGATCCGGCACCGGGTTCAGTCAGCATAATGCCGCCCAACTTGCCCCCTTTAGAAGTGAGCTTGGGCAACCATTCATCCTTCTGCGCATCGGTGCCAAAGTCGAGAATTGGGCCAATTCCCAGGCAGTTGTGCGCCGAAATAGCCAGCGACGTTGATCCGCACGCCCACGCCAACTCTTCCGTGGCAATCGTCGCGCTGATTGTGTCCATCTCTGCGCCACCATAGTCCATTGGCGCGTGCAGACCCTTTAGCCCCAAATCGGCCATTTTGCGCGTCGCTTCCCAGTTAAACTCGCAGGTTTCATCGGTATGACGCGCCTTGGGTCGCACCTCTTTTTCCATAAAGCGGTGAACAATATTACGAAAATCGCGCTGTTCGTCGTTGAGATCAAAATTCATTGGAAGTCCTTAATTTAAGCCATTTCTGTTGCCGCTACACGCTCTAGTTCGAGTTCTTTGACACTCTCTTGGCGCATAAGATATTTTTGGATCTTGCCCGTTACCGTCATTGGAAATTCATCTGTAAATTTGATGTAGCGCGGCACTTTGAAGTGGGCAATTTTGCCTTTGCAGAAGCCACGTATCTCATCTTCCGTGGCGGATTCACCCTCTCGCAACTTGATCCACGCCATGATCTCCTCGCCATATTTTTCATCTGGCACGCCGATAACCTGCGCATCGCTCACCTTTGGATTGGTGTAAAGAAATTCCTCAATCTCGCGCGGGTAGACATTCTCACCACCACGAATAACCATATCTTTGATGCGCCCAGCAATGTTCACATAGCCTTCATCATCCATAATTGCCAGATCGCCGGTATGCATCCAGCGCGCCGCATCAATCGCCCCAGCAGTCCCCTCTGGATTATCCCAATAGCCAAGCATAATGCTATAGCCACGCGTGCAAAGTTCGCCCAGTTCACCGATGGGCAAGATGGCACCCGTTTCGGGATCAATGATTTTAACTTCTACATGAGGATGCACCTGACCAACGGTGCTGACCTGCTTTTCTAGTGGGGTTCCGATACGGGTCTGAAAAGAGACGGGGCTGGTCTCGGTCATGCCATAAGCGATCTCCACCTCCGTCATGTTCATCTCAGACTGAACGCGCTTCATCACTTCGACCGGGCAAGGCGATCCCGCCATAATGCCCGTGCGGAGGCTGCTTAGATCATAGGTGGCAAAGTCGGGGTGCTCTAGTTCTGCAATAAACATGGTCGGGACACCATAAAGCGCCGTGGCTCTCTCTTCGGCTACGGTTTCGAGAACCGTTTTGGGATCAAAGCCAGCATCGGGATAAATCATGGTCGCACCGTGGCTGACGCAACCCAAGTTCCCCATTACCATCCCAAAACAGTGGTAGAGCGGCACCGGAATTACCAACCGATCTTGATCCGTAAAGTTCATGATGCGAGCGACAAAATAACCGTTATTCAGAATATTGTGATGGCTAAGGGTGGCCCCTTTGGGATAGCCGGTTGTGCCGCTGGTATATTGAATGTTAATGGCATCATCAAACTGTTGTTCGCTCTGGCGTTGGGCGAGTTCATCTTGGCTGACTTGCTCTGCCTGAGCGTAAATATCATCCCAAAGCCACAAGCCATCCGAAGGCTCTTCGCCCAGCCGAACCACATTGCGCAGATTTGGCAGTTCCGTCGATTCAAGCTTCCCTGGTTCGGATCCATGCAGTTCGGGCGCTAATTCGTAGATCATCTCAGTGTAATTGGATGTCTTGAATTCTGGTGCAATGATGATGTGGCTACATTCCGATTGGGTCAGTGCGTACTTTATTTCGTGGGTTCGATAGCTAGGATTCAAGTTCACTAGGATCGCGCCCAATTTACTAGTCGCAAATTGGGTGATGCACCATTCGGCACAGTTTGGCGACCAAATGCCAATCCGCTCGCCTTTTTGCAATCCCATTGCCATCAAACCACGGGCGCATCGATCCACCTGATCTTTTAGCTGATTGTAGGTATAGCGGATATTCTGGTGGCGAACGATGAGTGCTTCATTGTCAGGGTAGCCTGCTGCTGTCTGATCAAAAATGTCGCCGATTGTGATGCCCAGCAACGGTGTATCGCTAGTGCCGCTGGTATAACTCTGCTTTGCTGTCATAGCACGCTTCTCCTTTTTCTCCATTGCAGCATCTATCGTCCTCAGAAAAATTTGTCCCATCCAAAGTATCTTCTCAATATTGAGGTCGGATTCGTCCGCCTACTATTATTATTAAGACGACACACTCAACCTAAAAAACGGAGCACTGTGGATGCCTATTTTGCTGCTCTTTGAGCGCATCAACGAGTGCTCCGCTTTGTTCTGGTTTAGTCGTTTTGAATGGATCTACGTATGGCAATGACCTGATTTTGAAGGCGGAACATCTAGGGCTGCGTTGCGTGGAAAAAAGCCAGATGGTCTTAGCTTAAAGCCCATGTTGGCGACGGGCATCACGGGCCAATCTTCTAAACTGGGCAGATGATTGTGACCCATGACATACCAAACGACCAGATCTTTGTTGTCGACCGAGCGATCCTCTGCTGTCCATTTGGGAAGACCGTCACCACCGGCGTGCTGGTTTGGATAGTCGCCTGCGGGGAAGAGTTCTCGACGATCTTTGTTATATGGCGTTACCCAAAGATGCTTATACATATAGGCAGCTCTTTTGGCGATGCTAGAATTGGGCTGGGCAAAGGGCAACACGTTTTCGCCTGGCATAAGTTTGTAGGCAACGGGTTGATCCATCCAATTGTGCGAGTTTGGATTGGTGATTTTCCAATAGCGAGCCGAAAATGGATCGATAATGCGCTGGGCTTCTTGCTCTGTTTTTAGTTCAGTTGCTTGCCCATAGAAGGCATTCCCATATGGGTTATCTTCGCCCATCGGGTCCGCAACTGTGTTCATCTCGACAACCGTATTTTTCTGCCCATCGACGTTCATATCCATGCGCACGCAGAAGAAATGTTGATGATTTGGCGCATAGAGCTGCGGTGCAATCATCGTGCCATATTTGGATGTTTCACCGGGAGATAAGGCACCGGTACTCAAAATACCCGTTAATTTTATGTCAAGCTCTATTGTACCATCTTGATAAAAATTCCAATAGATTCCATATTCGTAGTTTCCAACCGTGGCAATAGTCGAAATCACCAAGCGGCGCGAGCGGCGCACTTCTGCCTCCTCTGTACGAAAATCAGTATGCTTCCATAGAATGCTAGAATCCTCTTCGTGCAGGCAGACGGCGTTTTTGATCGTCATTACTTCGCCTTGCGCATCACAGATGCGACCATCGAAGTAGTGAATTTCGCCCAAACAGTCGCAGCCTAATTCGAGAGAGTTTGCCAACATGCCAAAGCCATACTCGCCTAAATCAAAGGCATTTTTACGATATTGGGTAATGCCGGTATCGCCATACGGCACGGTCATCTCTGCTAAAGAAATGCGATATGCAATCGGGCGTACCTTGCCCTCATCCTCGTACCCAACGGTATGCAAAACTAATCCTTCGCGATGGGTAAAGCCAATCCGAAAGCTCCATTTTTGCCACGTCACTTCATGCCCGTCTACGCTAAAGCTAGGACCTTCTGGTTGGATAATGTCCAGCGGTTTGATATCTTGACGGAAATTTTTGATATATTTTTGGCTGTAATTAGAGGAGTGCGTCGGAATGGGGACAACTTTGTGATCTTCGACACGGATGACCTTCTTTTCGTTGGCATCGTACAGGGCAATTAAGCCATCGACGGGGCGGGCATAGTTATTGTCGCCTTCTTCGGCGCGTACCCAAGTCAAGGCACGGACGATGCGCTGATTTTGCTCTAGGTAATCGCCATAATTTCCAGCGGACCAAGGATCGACCGTAATCAAGTCAAAATTAGTGATGCCCCGCTTCTTCAATGCTTCCTGAAAGGTTGGGTCCAATTTTAACACTTCCTCGCATTCGAAAAACTCGTCCAGAATAACGGCTGCCTGAACACCTGGAATGTGGGTAAATTCTTTGACTTTCTTTTTTGTAATCGAAACCACTACTTCATAGACGGCGCTATCTGTATTGTCCATCAAGATCATAAACGCTTCGCGATCAACTGCTTTGCTCGGCTTGTATTTGAGCATAACGCTCTTGGCTGGCTCGTTCAACCCAACGGATGCAAAGCGCATTCTTTCGCCAAATTTGGCACTTTCGCGCATGATCGCAACGGCTTCTTTGATTTCTGCCTCGGTCAACGGTTCAAGAGGGTGGATTGTAACTTTTGATTTCTTTGCAGAACCGTTTTTGGCTGAACCGTTCTTTGCAATTCCGTTTTTGCTTGCTTGTTTCTTTGTTGCTGTTGCCATTGTTCGTTCTCCTTAATTAGTATCCTTATTAGTAGTATGAATAAAAATATCTATTACGAAAGATATTTATTACTAAGAATATCTATGACTAAAAGCATCACACAATAAAAGCATCTGGTTCTTTTGGATCTTGGGGGGTGATAAAAAATAACTGTTGTCGTCGATCACTTTTGTAGAGCAACAAGCCTGCCTTGATGGAAAGATGTCACCGCAACATAGATGAGCCAGAAATCTACGTTGCCGCCACGACCAAAGCAACACCAGCCACCATTACTTCCCATGTGCCAAGAGAGCGCTCTAACCCTCTACCGTCCTTTTGCTGGTTATTCATTTTTCCCCTTAATTATATGGTTTGGATGTCGAAAAGCTCAGCCTCGGCTCGTGTGGGTGTATCGTTTTGGAGCCGACCTGAAATCGATTGTGCTATGTCCGGGGGAGGTGCTGAAAATGAGGGTGGATTCTACACCATCAATACATTATATATATTTTTGAGAAAAATGATAGTCTCATTTAAAGATGCGGTGCATTTCAGTTTGGGGCGGGTTTGAGGATTCCTAAAAATATCGATGCGCTGTATGAAAGCTGCATCTGCTACGTCCATCATCCATTTTCTGTCTTCAAATTAAACCGAGCCGCTTTATCGAGCCGCTGCTGTAAATTTTAGGGCGCGCTTTCCGCACTAATTGATCACGTTAGCTGACTCTTTTTCATGATTTAAAATTGGAATGTTGAACGAGGATTTAATTTCTGAGACGACAAGGTTTATGTTGACGCGTGTGATGCTTGGTAGAGGCGTTACGTTTTGTAGGATAAATCTTTCCAAATCTCGCTGATCTTTTAACGCCACCTTGATTAGGTAATTAAAATCACCTGTTACAAAACTGCATTCAAGCACTTCGGGCATGTCGCATAAATCAGTACGGAACTTGTCGAGTTCTGCGGCTGTATGATTCTGGAGACTAATGTGAATGTAGCAGATCATGGTAAAGCCTAGCTTTTCACGATTAATGCGAGCGTTGTATCCTTCGATATATTCTTCATTTTCTAGTCTTCGAAGGCGTGTGTGTGTGGCTGCGGGCGAGAGATGAATCCGTTTGGCTAGTTCGGCGTTGCTAATTCGGCCTTCACGTTGGATAATATCCAACATGTTGCGATCGATATAATCAAGGCTACTCATGTAAACATCCTATGGATATTATAGCGTAGATTGAGGTGAGGTATCTATTTTGGAGCAAACTACAATAGATTATATCGTTATGATTGCCGATCCACAAAAGATTATTTTGTGGAGAGATTAAAATGTAGAGCGTTGTGGTAGATTCTTTCGCTCTGTTTGTGCCTGCCTGTTTAACGTATCAGTGGATAGTAACTTATTATATATGTATCTCGTATTAAAATAGGCTGTGGAAGCTAAACCACCTGTCTATCTGATATAACCACGCAAACCTGTTCACCGAGGCACAAAACTAATGGAACAATCAAACCAATCCTATTCTTTTTCTGTTCTGCTGCATTTAGCACTTTGCACTATTGTTGTCGCCTCATTCTTTGTTAAAGATACAGGAACAGTCTACGCACAAACCTGCGATCCATACGTTTCGCCCCATTTACGTGTTGGCCTTAATGTCGATCAAGGCGGCGGGCAATCGATTGGTGATTATCCATACGAGCAGCTAAACGCTGGCTGGTATCATAACTACGGCTATCGCTTCAAAGAGAATGCGCCAACCGATATTGATTACTTACCGATGTTCCGTGGGGATGACACATCCAATCTTGAGGCTAGAATCGGTCCGACGATTGATGCTCATCCTGGCGAGATTTGGTTTGCAGGTAACGAGCCGGATCGCATAGGGCAAGATGAAGTTCTGCCCGAGAAGTATGCCGAATTCTATCATGAAGCATATGAATTTATTAAGGGGCGTGATCCAACCGCTCGGATCGCGTTTGGGGGCATAGTTCAGCCAACGCCCGTTCGCCTTGAATATCTTGATCGCGTCGTGACGGCATACAATCAACGGTATGGCTCGAATCCACCGGCTGATATCATTCATACACATGCGTTTGTTATGAATGAAGTTTCATGGGGGGCTGGGATGCCACCTGGTGATAATTACAGTGCTACACCGCGCAATATTGAACCATACCAACAGTGGGACATCAATCTATTTAAGGAACAAATTCGCGAGATGCGTCAGTGGATGCAGAACAATGGCTATCAGCAAAAGCCGCTTATTGTTTCTGAATATGGTCTGCTTTTGCCAGATGTTTTCCATCCAAATGGAGAAGCAGAATCTGTTGATTTTATGGAGGCTACATTTGATTTTTTCTTAAATGAAAAAGATTCTGCGCTTGGGTATGCCGCCGATGAGAATCGACTGGTTCAGAAATTTGCTTGGTTTAGTTTGAATTATCCTAAATATAACTTTGATACAGGCGAGGGTCTTAACGGGGGACTCTTTTTTCGAGATACAAATAACCTGACGGCGCTTGGGCAGACGTTTGCTGATTATGCTGGCCGCTTGCGTGTCGATACGATTGATCTGGATGTAAGCAATATTCAGCTTTCTGCTGCATCGCCCATCTCCACAGCCGACAATCCAAATGTAACGGTTCGTGTGGATCTCTCGAACCAAGGCGGGTTTGTGGCCGAAGAGACGGTTGTCACCTTATGGAATGGGGATCCGCAGGCGGGTGGAATACAGATCGGCACGGAACTTCTTGATGTGCTGCCAGGGTGTCAGGAGACATATCGGGTCGAACTTGATTGGCCTGCGCAGTCGTTTCCGAGTGGTACATACAATTTATATGTAACCGCAGCGGCTGATCGCCAAGATTTAGAGACGAATCTTGGCAATAATGCCGTTAGCACGACCGTTGAGATTGAGACACCTACGAGTTCTCCAACCCCGGTTTCGACAGATACACCGATGCCGACATTTACGCCGGTGCCAACATTTACACCGACACCGACATTTACGCCGATGCCGACATTTACATCAACACCGATCGATACGCCAACTGCTGCGCCAACGTCAACTGCTGTGCCGATGCCAAGCGCGACACCGATTCCTGATTCAAGCGAGACGCCAATTAGTGCTACGCCAGTTCCGAGTGCGACACCGATTAGTGCGACACCGATTGGTGAGACGCCAACTGCTGAGCCGACTACTGCTACGCTAGTTCCGAGTGCGACACCACCGATTAGTGCGACACCAACTAGCGAGCCAGCTACTGCCACGCCAGTGCCAAGCGCAACACCGATCCCTAATCTAAGTGCGACACCGATTAGCGCTACACCAACTAGCGAGCCAGCCACCGCTGTGCCAGTGCCAACTAGCGAGCCAGCCACCGCTGTGCCAGTGCCAAGTGCGATGCCAACTAGCGAGCCAGCCACCGCTACGTCGGTGCCAAGCGCAACACCAGTTGATGCGACATCGGTTGCTGCGACACCGGTTGCTGCGACACCGGTTGCTGTAACATCGACTAGCGTGCCACCAACTGTTACGCCAGTGCCAGATGAGACGCCGGGGAATGAACCAACTAATGAGCCGGTCGCTACGCAGACGGTACAGCCAACTGCTACGCCGATTGCAATTGCGACAATCCCTGCCCTCTATCTTGTAACCAAAGCAGAGCCTGGAATTGTAACCGCCGAGATCAACGAGGTCGTATACACAGTTAGTTACGGATACGCCTTGGGTCGCCCATTAAATGATGTAACGCTGCTGGCTGAGATTGCCGAAAACACTAAGTTTTTGGCTGGTACAAGCGATTCACGCTGGGTTTGTCCCGAATCAAATCTGCCTGGAGATTTATGCACAATCGATGTTGGTACGTTGAATGCAGGTGCTCGTGAAAGTATTGATTTTGCGCTCCAATTTATCTATCCAGAAGAAGAGATTGCATCATTTGTGACCACCATGAGCATTCAGGTTGGTGATGGGTCAGCGACGACGGTAGAGGATACGACAACCATAATGGTGGCGGCCGTTGATGTGCCGGATGTACCAGAAACACCAGAAACGCCAGAAGTACAAGAAACACCAGATGTACAAGAAACACCAGATGTACAAGAAACGCCAGATGCACCAGAGGCATCAGAAACACCAGATACACCAGACGCACCGGGAACACCAGATGATATCACGCCTATTTGGTATCTACCACTGTTCACCATGAACTGATATTGTTGGCCGAATCGTTGGTGCGATCCTGTAGAGGACTGCACCGACGATTTGTCAACCTAGTTTCCTGTCTACACAACTTTGTTTGACCATTTTTTAGTTGACATATCAAAAGAGGGCCGAACCATAAATGTGGATCGGCCCTCTTTTTTCCTCTTCCTTCTTCTTCTCTCTAGCAAATTTCTAGTTGACGAGAATCCACGCCCTCTCTTTATCGCTTTGGACTCCTGCTTCAATCAGTTGCTGGATCCGCGCTCCATCTTGAAAATCTGGTTCGGGCATCTTTTCTTCTGCAATTGCGGTGATAAATTCACGCGTCATATTGTCTTGCTCGCGAAAAATATCGCGATAGGTGTTGTGGACCGTATCACGACGCGCCCCTTGCCACACTTCTTCGGGGATCGACATCTCTTTGACTGGACCTTCTCCAACACGCGCGCCCGAAACGCGCTGCACTTTGTCCCAATCGTTAAACGTATAAAGGGTGCCATCGGATCCATGCAGCTCTGCATGATGGGTTTGGCCAAATGGTGTATCTTCGTAGGCTACCGTGGTGATATGCAGCGAGCCTTGTGCGCCATTGGCGAAGGTAAGCAGGATTAGCGCGGTATCGTCTGCGATTTCATATGGGCTGCCGTCTGGATCGACTGGCGGACGCTCGATGGTGTGACCAAGCCGACAGCAGATCTCGCTGATCTCGCCAAACCACCAACGAGCCAAATAGAGAAAATGTGAGCCGATATCCCCGATTGCGCCAGCACCGGCCTTGCCCTTGTCAAAGCGCCAGTTGTAGCCTTCTTCGCGACCAAAGCCTGTGTAGTAGCGCAGGTTCAAGTGGTATGGTTTGCCGATATAGCCATCGTCGATCAATGTTTTGATGTAACGATTGTTGGGCATGTAGCGATAGGTAAATGGGACCATTGTTTTGAGCTTGTTTGCGGTCGCGAGATCGGCCATTTCTTGGCCTTGGGCGTAGGTGAGCGCCACGGGTTTTTCGCACAACACGTGCAGGTCGGCTCGCAGCGCGGCCATGGAGATGGGGTAGTGCGATTCGTTGCTAGAGAGTACGATTAACGCATCAAGATCCATTTCATCGATCATCTGTTGATAGTCGGTGAACGCGTGCGGGATCTGCCACCTGTCGGCCATTTCTTTTGCGCGCTCGGGGTTGCGTCCACAGA
>JAUKWC010043066.1:0-11517 GCA_032356245.1 Endocladia muricata | reverse complement strand
GAAGTTCCACTTGGCAAAAATTGTCGAAAAGTACAGTAACTTGGGGACCTTCGAAAAGGTCGCTATCGTCTCCGACATTTTTATTTTTAACCGCAAATCGTGCCTCCAGCACCATCTACGTAGCATGTGATCTTCATTCCAACATTCGGCTGTATGCGCATCGCGGACATGTTCAAGGCGCTCGTGTGACAATGCTAGTCCTGTCAGATCTGTGGCTTTATTATTGCCCCTCACCGACATTTTACGCTCATCGACACCCTTTAAGTCGGGTCCGGCATCATCGATGATGAAGTAATCGACGTCGCGAAGAGCCAGCAGCAGCTGTATCTTCCGCTTCCACACGTATAAATTGGAGTCGGTGCGCTTCTCCATCCGCACAGACCCACCTCCGTGGTTGTCCGTAGCGCGTGAACAAACAGTAAATTTACGTCGCAAGATGTTCTGTTCCGAGATCCCAAGCCGTCAGCCGAGAGTTGACACAGTGGCAAGCTTGCTCCTCTCAGAAACCTGCTGTTTTGGTCCGGCTATAGTAGCTGTCACCACGCAAATTTCTCGTCTCTCGCAACTAAATGTAAAAGCTCGAACAGCTCAAAACGTTCGAAACCAAAGTTTATTTGGATGTAGAAAACTACCTGTTCTGTCTACAAACTGTCTTCAAAAGTGTGGACCCTTTCAGGTGTTCCTGCAGGTGGTGGTGAGACTCGAAAACGCGTTCGCAAGGAATGCAACGGCGAGTGCTTCGTCAATTCTCATGTCGAATCCGGTGCGACGGCGAGTGCACATGTTCGTAAAACGCTTGGGTACTGTTCCAACTCGCGCTGCAAAGCTTGCAGAATCACTTACTCCGCGCGCAAACCTTCCGGTTCTGTTTTCGGTCGCGCTTCGCAACTTTGTCCGCAAGAACTGCTGCTTTCTTTTTAGAAAGGCATTGGAAAGTGCGCTGTACTGGGGGCAGAGGTGGTAGACGAGAAATGCGCGATAGCTCGCTGGACGATGCAGACGAAAGTGCCAGCCGAGGTGTGATATCTTCTGGCTCGAACACCTAAACTGTCACTGGCTGTCAACGAGGAATAGGCGGGATGCGCACTAGAGCCCCAGGGGCAGGGCGCGCTGCAACTAATTTCAGATCTGGCACAAACCCGCAGAACAGGTAATCAAAAGAATAGAAGTAAATCGTCAGTAACAGGTTTGGGATTTACTGTTCTTAAGAACCACCAACACGTGCAAAGAGAATCACTTAGATGTGCGAGAAATGGAATTCCAAGCCAATACTTACTCGTCATGAAAGCAACACCCGACACAAACCAACAAAACCAAACAACCACCAACAGACACCAAGCAAGACCCGACTGTTGGAATATAAGTACGTATGCCTATTCGCTCAGTGTCATCCAACGGAGCTGCGCAATAGCTCAGTGGTTTGGGGCACTATTTTATGATTTCAAGCACCCACAACTAGCAACAACCAAACGACACACATTTCAAACAGTGACAACGGAAACTAAGACACGACAAAAACGCAGCAACGAACAACGACCTATGAAGAAATAACACACAGCAAACCACACCTCACGACGGCACACAACAGGAGACGACGACACCCAACAGCAAACGACGGAGTAAGACAGCCTGAGACAACCAACGACTGCACACGACGGCTGACGACGTCAGAACGACCGAGGAAAACAGGAAGCGACCACAACCAACCGGGATCGACAGCAAACGACAGCAAGTGACAGGAAAAGACGACGTGAAAAGACGGTCAACAAAGAGGGATGCAAGACCGCGTTGAAACGCAGGACAGATTACGCAGGATAACGACGAACTGGGCCCATAACCTAATAGAGGTAGGTGAGCGGGGTAGGAGAGAAAGAAGGGCAAAGGATGCGACAATGATCAAAAGAAAGGTTGGCTCTGTGTTGGCGATCTTTACTCTCAGTTGCTCTAGAAACTCTCCTTACATGCATCTCTAGACTGCTACTCGGACCGAGCTACTCACTTCACCACATCCGTACAATAACCCGTACGAATGACTCATCACACGCTTAGATCAACCATTCGTGACGACAACAAGTTTTGTTAGAGTGAAAGAGAGAAAAGAAGAAGGAAGCGGAGTGCTGAACGAGAAAGTAAAAGGAAAGTGATGCCAAGTCTGCATGGTTTTTACTTTGAGGCACAGCCCGTTAGGGGCTTATATAGTGCCCAGTCGCACGTCGCTATCACTACGACACCAGTCGCAGTGTGTGGCGTGCTACTCATGCGCACACAATATCCAAGCAGTGCGTTAAGTGTAATGCTGATCTGCTCATAAATTCTCGATACTGCTGTCACATCCTCAGCATACAGTATATATTCAAACTCGAGTACAGCTGTAGTCCTGAAATGAACCCAGTTCAGCATGTGATAATCACATTACTAGACGGTTTGAACTATCAACACAACGCTATGTGATACGTCCATGCGTGAGACCCCTTGTTCCTCAGGACGTGCAGCTCTCCTGGAGACAGTGACAGCACTGTAATTCCATACCTCCAACAATTCTATCTCTATCACTTGTCCGTTCGTGTGTATACGCCCTGAAGACAATCAGTATACAGCCTTACCAATCTCAGTGCCAGCCTGGACGCACTTCGACCGACACCGTACATCATAGCAATGCTGGATGCACTTTGAGTCACATGATAGAACGATCAGTGTGACGAAATAAGGCTGGTTGCACCTCGACTCACAAGACGAAAACAATCAGTGTCACGCATTAAGGCTGTTTGCACCTCGACTCACAAGGAGAAAACGATCAGTGTCACGGAGTATGGCTGCACACACTTGACTCACAGGTCCAGACTATCAGTAGCAAGAAGTAAGGCTGGGTGCACTTCGACTCACACGACAAAACAATCTGTCCGGCGTAGCAACGTTGGATGCGCTTTGACTCACGAGACATGACAATCAGTGTCGCGTAGTAAGGCTGTATGCACTTTGACTCACGAGACATGAAAATCAGTCTCGCATACTAAGGCTGAATGCAGTTTTACTCACGAGACATGACAATCGGGTTGGAAACGTAAGACTAGAAGATCTTAGTGTCTGCAGACGTCACCACAGCATGCGTTGTTAGCATGTCCATGTACGCGCATAAGACACAGCTATCCGTGCCTTACTTGTACTGTGCCGTAGACGTGCCGTATAAACATAACGGCCACATGGTGTACACTGGCAAGCCCATGATTACATCCGTACTGTGGTGTGAGCACAGTTTGTAGCACAGCTGTACCTATACCATGGACACGTTGATATGTGTACACGCCCGACCTAATCACCCACCGTATTTGGGCACATACGCAAAATACATTTGAAGTATTCATTGCTCACTATGTATAGATACGGGCCAAGTTCCACTTGGCAGACATTGTCGAAAAGTATAGTAAGTTGGGGACCTTCGAAAAGACCACTATGGTCTCCGAAAAAAAGTCTTTTACCCCAAATCAGGCCGTCCCGACCGTCTACCTCGTGTCTGATCGTCATTCCAACAGAATTAGTCGGTGTAGTTTGAAATCCATAATTGTTATTCTCATTCCCCCGAGTTGCAACGATGTTCATGCGGACTGAACACAGTAATTGCTGGTTGCCTTTGAGGAAGGGAAAGTATTGGAATATGCATATAGGGGCTTAGTTGCTCAGTTTCATCCGAAAGAGTAGCGCAATACCTCCACGGTCGGGACCACTATATTATGCTGTCGAAGAATCGTGCAGCCCTCTTTTCTTGCTTTCTTGAGATACGAGCTCGTGAGCTTTTACCGTACAGGCATGATGAATAAGTACCCATAGATATTTTCGTGTCACAGTCATTCCTTTGACGACATGTTTGTGGATCCTGTTCATGTCAAAATGTGTGCGTGCGATCTCGTCGCCCAACGAGAGCCAGCGCCTGTGGCTCGGCGGCCAATGAATGTTTGTGGCAAATTTTTTCATTTCATGATACCGCCACCATGCTCGCGAGCTAGCCGGGAATTGCGCATGCTGAAATCAGCAGAAACGAGTGCACAAAAGTCGTCATTTCCAGACTTAGCTTGACTGGTCTTAAGAGCATGAGAACCACTCACATGGTGCTCTTGCGCCATGGTTTGGGAGCGTTTCACGATCCTGCATTTCTTGCCCCGAAACACGAATCTCATAACCGCTTTGTCGATATTGGATACTGAGGTCGAGCTGATCCAGAATGCCGGCACATATGCTACGTTATCCAGGCGACATTAGACCGATGTGGACTGCACATCTAGCGTTATCCCCTTGGACCCATGCCCGCATGCTGGCACGGTAGTACTATTGCCCATCAATACCCTGAAAGGCTCATCGGGGTGAAACTTCTCATACAAGTCGCGGTCGTGTGTCATGTGAGCTGTGGCACCGGAGTCGATGTACCACGAGTTTGTAGTTGGCTGCTGGCACTTTGGCGGATGGATACGTCGCCATCAAACACACGAAGGTATCCGGGTTGTGCCGTGGACCAGCATAACGGTCATTACGGATTTTATCGTGTTGCCTACCTGTTGCCAGTCGCCCTGTATTATGATTTTTGGCTGCGTCGTTTTTCTCGTTTTTAGAACAAGTAGGCATCATATGCCCATTACGTTGGCAGTATATGCGATAGAGGGCCGTCGTATGAGGTCTCCTGGTGGTATTCGACATCAATGCAGAACTAGTCGTTGTACTCGTCGCGCTAGATCTGCACTCACTCATGCGCTGTTCCTTCTGACGTGGACTCCTCTTCACAAACTCTGATGTGAAGGCCTTTTCACCGGTCATGGTGTCTGTGGCGTCCATGAGATGCTCCAATCGCTCGGACAGTCCACATAAGATACTCATAGCCACGTTCTCATCGTCAACCTGAACCTCCACACTTTTGAGGTCTCACACCAGGTCGCGTACTCGACTGAGGTACACCAGAACTTGCTCGCTTGGTGCTGCCTGCACAGACTAGAAACTGCTTCGAGCGTTAGTTCGGCTAAGCCGAGTACGACGTTGAAACACATTCACGATAGCATTTCACATTTAAGCCGCACTCTGTACTCCACAGAAAGGATCAAGGTGGTCGTCTCTTCGACTGAGAGCGGTCACGGCCGTTGTTTTGGCGTCACGTCTTTTCTGTTGGAATGACGATCGCACATGAGTTACTCCGTATAGGACGTGCGCCTTGGGATCAAATATAAAACTTTCGGATACGATAGTGACCTCGTCGAAGGGCCCCAACTTACTGTAGTTTGCGAGAATTTGTGCTAATTACAACTCCGCCCGTATTTATATATAATAGGAAACCAATACTGGAAATGTATTGGGCCGTAGGCCTTTGTACGGTGGGCGATCGGATCGGGCGTGTACACGAGTCACCATGTCGGCGGTACAGGTGCAGCTGTGCTATATACTGTGCTCACATCATGGTAAACACGTAACCACGGGCCTAACAGTGGAAAACTTCTGCCTGTAATGCTAAGGCGGCATGGCTACGTCACAGTGCAGGTAGGGCACGGACACGTATCGCTTATGGGCGTACATGGACACGCCAACGCGAGATACTGTGGTGACATCGGCAGACACGAAGATGCTTCCAGCATTGCTGTTCCAAACTGGTCGTCATGTCGCGTGAGTCGAAGTGCATCCAGCCCCACTCCGTGATATTGAATGTGGTATCTCGTGAGTCACAGTGCATCCAGCCTTACTCCGAAATATTGGTCGTCTTATCTCTTGAGGCAAGGTGCATGCAGCATTACTCCTATGTACTGATAGTCTGGTATTGTGAGTGGAAGTGTATCCAGCCTTACTGCGTGACACTGATTGTTTTTATTTTTTTCAGTCGAGGTGCATCCAGCCGTACTCTGTGATACTGATTGTTATGTCATGCGACTCAAACTGCATCTACCCTGAATATACTGTGTAGCGTGTGGGACAGTGCGTCCAAGCTGAAACTGAGATTAGCATGGTTGTGAAATGATGATAGTGTCTACGGCGCATACACGAATATGCACAAGCGGTAGAGATAAACCCATTGATGTAAGCTTGTAATCGGTGATTTGTACAGGTGATCGTATAGAGTTAATCACGCGAGTAAATAAGTCCAAGTAGCAGTCTAGATCTGTATATGAGGAAAGTTTCTTGAGCTTCTCAGAGTGGGGATAGGCAACGGAGCCTCCTTTTACTTATCAGACATGTGTGCTCTTTGCCCTTTCCCTTCCTTTACCCCGCTGATCTATATTTATTAGAACCATCCGTGGGACTTGTACGACACCCTCCGAGCTATCCGCAGAAAGCACCCCAGTCACGCACAGCTCTCTGCGAACAGCCCAGTTCCGGAGCGGAATAAAACTTGGTCGGTCGAGCTCAGCAGTTTCGCAGTGGCGCCATTGCAGAATCTGGTGCTCGACGGTCTTGGCAAAGCTAGTGTACTTTTCCCCCACTTGTGTCTCCCGCTTGCGGATCTGCCCAGTTCCAGTTCCTGCACGCGGTGTGGCCTGCCGCCTGCCACCAGAAATCCGCCCATCCACGCGTAGGCTCTCATTCTCTTCCTTCGCATCCTTGTTTTCGGCCTGTAGTCGCAGGAACTCGGAAAGCATTGGTTCAGTCGTCACCGGCACCTCGAGAAGCTCTTGATCGGCACGAAGTATCTTCTCGTTGTAGTCATTGACCCCTGCCTTCAGGCCCGCCATCTCTTGATCCTGCGCCGTGACCTTCTTCACCTGCTCGGTAAGCATCAGCTGTAGCTCTTCCATGTGCTCACGCCAGATTGATTGTGAGTGAGCTACAGCGGAAGTCTCAACCCTTGTCCAGGACGGCGTTGCCGGAGGTATAAACCCAGACGGTCTCACCCCCCCTGCATCAGGAGAACGCAGGGTCCCACGGCAAGCTTGCCTTGCTCCGCAGAGGATGTCAGACCGCACAGGGGCGGTAATACCGGACGTGCGGAGGCTAAGAGCGTACGCAATTCCCGCCCGGATGGAGAATCTGGCCGTTATCGAGCGGCGGTCAGATTGAACAGACGCACGACAAGCACGTACCTGGCTGGCAGCAAGCCCAGGTGAAACTGCCAGTGATACAGTAGCACCGTGAGTCGCCTAACCAGTAGCACCACCGCCTTATTTATCTCCAGAGCCAAACAGAGACGGCGCCAGCGTTGTCTCCGGCTGGGAGACCTTCCTGAACCGACGAACCGGATGGTGCTAACGTGCACAAGCCTCCTGGATCGGTGCAGGCACAGCGACAGGCGAAGCTGGGGCATAATCCTCCCCATTCCGCTGCTCGTGGGTGCATTTGCGAGATCGTTGCATTGGACTAGCCCTTCTCGTTCTTCTGGCCGGCTAATCCATCGATGCAGAGCTGCGCCAGAGACAAGACCGGACCGACGGATGATTGTTGAGAAAAATAAGTCCAAAAACTACGTCGCAGTTGTCTGGAATTGAGCAGGAGAAGTTCCAGCTTCCAGCTACGGCTGGTAGCGGGGCCCTTGTAAAGTCGTGCACACGCAGAGAGTGCCTGGCGACGCTGGAAGTATCATAAGCGCCAACGGCGGGACCGGAAGCAGGGGCTGAGGTGCTGCGAATGGGCGTTCAAAAAAATGACGAGAAGTCAGAATTGGGTATGGTCACGAATGGCAGAGGCTGATATCTGCAGATATATAATAGCATGGGCAGATGGATGTTTTCTTTCTTCTGTCATCTCACACATACATCTGCTCATGCGTTTCCACAGGTGTAGATCTCGGCCTCCGTCACTAGTGACATCTCGCAGGTCTAGAGTTTCATTACTTCTTAAACCTCTTCTTCCGGCTATGGCACACCCACAATCGCCCACTTTATTGGTCAACGTTTTTTGCGACTGAGCGCAAGTCATTCTCAGCTGCTATAGTCCGGTCCGCTCGCCTGGATCCAGTTCTGAAACTTGCATGTATTGATTAACTTCGTGTATCTACATGCTGTTTTGGAAGATCCCAGCAAGCACTTAGAAGGTAGACTTATCTCTTTACGTTGAGAACAGCTCATCGCCCTAATGAGGCTCACGAGCCGCACGGATCCTAAACGCACTCAGTGAATGTAGGGCTCGCTTTGCCAATTACCCCCGGTCCTCGTAAAACTCCACGTTTATATCTCGCGGGCTAGAAATACCTCTATTTTGCTCCTCCTCATGCGCGGGCAAGTACCACGTGTCATTCACAAACCCGGCCACACAGAGTGGTGTTTGTGTAACGTACACCTTCTGCGTCGGAAGTTCAGGAGACTCCGCCCGCCTTTCCATGAGAAAAGCTACTCGGTTGCAACGTTCTGTATGTACCTCCGACCTTCCAACTGCGTAGACCTTCCTCTTCTCCCGCGTGTGCCCACGTAAGTCCGCGTACAGGAGCGTCCCATGGAAGGGCAGGGGCCTCTCTCCTTCCGCGAAGACGCGGGCCGCGAACACCCTGACTTTCACACCTTTCTACTGAATCGTAGACGGACGCACCACCACACACCTCGCCATCGCTTCCGCCGCCCATAATGTTAGTATATCCATGGTGCCCGGCAGGGCATTGTACTTTGCCGTCCAGTTATCGTCCAACACTTGTGCATAGCGCAGGGAAAGCATGGGATCCCCGGCACAGCTGGCAATAAACTGGCTACGTGGTCCCATAGACATTGATTCCAGGGACACGCAGCAGGAGCAGCCGTGGGGCTTGTCCCCCTCCTCGCAGCCACTTTCCGCTTCACGCTGGCCAAATACTTTTGCGACAAGCTCCCCAAAGCCCGGGGACCCACCAATGTCGCACACGGTGCGCACTACGCCTTCGCAAAAAGCCTTAACCGAGCCCGGTAGGGCTTGACTGACGCAATCGTCATCATTGTCGCACCCCACGAAAGGCTCGTATGCTGGGAGCCCTAAGCATGCGATTACAGTCGGGCAAAAATCAATGAGCAGGTCAATCACGAGGCACCCCCTTGTCGAATAATGCACCACCAGCTCGCCTATATACCGGACGCTCTTCTCCTCAGGTCGAGGCATCTCCATGCGATTACCTTTGCTAGCTCTTCTCTCCACCTTTCCCGGCTCCAACTGCTGGATTCAATCCATGCAGTTCGTCCAGGCTCCGTGCGAAGACTGCATATACCCGTCGAGTTGGTAGCATACACGGGCAAAGTGTACTTCAAGGGGGATATTCCTCTGCCCGATACGAACAGCCCACTCAGTGACTGAGGCGTGGCCACAACCTTTTATACCCAGCGACTGCGTGTTTTGACCCCGAGCTCGGATGTGGACCATCGGCTGGTCTTCCATGTTAAACGCGAGATCCTTATGCCGCCTCCCGCTCGAGGGGCTGGACTCGTTACTCGGCGCATCGTACGCCTCTCGTCTGTAACGCTGAAGGCACGAAAGGCACATGCCAAGTTGAAGACTACGATACAGACCGATTCCGTGCCCGGTCTGAGCAACCAGTGCATCGAATTTTTGGATGGAGGCGTCCATGTCCTTCTAGTTGAAGACATCATGGGCAGAGTTGCGTGTATGCTTCCGGGAATGGATATGGACGTTAGCCGGATGCAGTAACGTAGTAAACCGTCCACCCGTACTGCATATTTCGGAATGCCCTCGAATGCTAACTTCTGTGGCATTCGAAACCGCCCAGCTCGTGTAATACGGCGATGTTTGGCATAGACATCGACTCCCACAAAAACATATTTTGAACTGCCACGTCCAGTCAACTCCCGCATCCACTACCTGTAGTTCACTTCCTTGTAAAACCTCTAGCTCGTACTGCGAACTTTACAGTACACTCCAGTTCCGCATCTCACCTTAAGTACCTCAATGTCGCATGGTGTTTTATACACTGCCTTACGTGGATAGGCTTGCCTTGGAACCTTCATACTCTTAGTTGCCTTCGCAGGGATTTCTAGCAACTGCACTGAAGACCGCTACGCGCAATATGCGCCATTTGTGGGTCGAGGAAGCTGAGCATTGCGCTCGAAGATATTCGGGTGCACTGGCTCACCCAGAATCTTGCCGGGGTTATTTGGCACAAGGCGATGTGTAAAGCTCTCCTCTCATTTATCGGACAATATTGTAGACGTACTGCAACGCAGAAAAAGACTAACGTATAACCTGCGCAAGGCGTGGCATATTACACTAGTGGTCCTGGACGGCGTCAGTTTAGTGCGTTCCGAACATGAGACATTTAAAGGTACGGGGGCGCTAAGACGTAGGGGTCCTGTCCTTCGCGATGGATTCATGTAGCAGAGCCTGCTCCGTACATAGCCTTGTCACCGGTTAACGATGCTCACACGAGTTCATACGTCTGGCACCATGTGATTTGCGCCGAAGTGTTTCCAACTGCAGCGCAACACTGAAGCCTACAATCGAGTGTTAGAATTTAAACACGGGTGCCTATTCGCTGAGTGTCATCGAATGGAGCCGCACATGAGCTCAGCGGTTTGAGCCACTATTTTATGATCTGAAACAGGTTATGTTTGAGATCATAAAATAGTGGCCCAAACCACTGAGCTATTGCGCTGCTCTATTTTATGACACTCAGCGGATAGGCAGCCGTACTCATATTCCAACACTCCCCCTCGCTCGAAGGCAACCATTAAATACAGTCTGCAATCCGCATGATCATCGTTGCAACGAGGGTGGACGGGAATTACATTCACGGATTTCAAATTACACCAAATAATTCAACTGAGTGGGCATCTGCCAGGAATCGAACCTGGGCCTACAACCTGTTTCAGATCATAAAATAGTGGCCCAAACCACTGAGCTATTGCGCTGGGCCGTTTGATGACACTGAGCAAATAGGCGGCACCCGTACTTATATTCCAACATGTTACAGGCCCAGATTCGATTCCTGGCAGATGCACACTGATTTGAATTAATTGGTGTAAATTGAAAGCCATGAATGTATTTCCCTTCCCCCCGAGTTGCAACAATGGTCATGCGGACTGAGGACAGTATCCGCTGGTTGCCGTTGAGGAAGGTGGAGTGTTTCAGATTAAATACGGGGGCCTATTCGCTCAGTGCCATCCAATGGAGCCGCGCATGAGCTCAGCGGTTTGGGCCTCAATTTTATGATCGCAAAGATCGAGTCGGCATCCTTTCGTACGAAACAACCTTCCTCCTACGCTGTAAGGCCACCTACCCTCAGAACCACGAAGAAAGTACAGACACCCACACTTCATTCCACCCTTGCCTAAGACGTGCTACAGTTGACCCGTGCAGAGGGGGACGCACACCCCTAGTATCAAGTTTCAATACTTCTCAAACCTTGTTTTCTCGCTATGGCGCCGCTATAACCGCACACTTCTTTATGCGACCTTCCTTGCGGCTGAGGGCAAGTTTTTATCAGCCCCTATATTTTCCTTCGCTCGCATGAATGTGGCTGTCGATCTGGCTTGGAACATTTAAGTGTTGGAGATATGGAATTACAGTGCTGTCACTGTCTCCGGGAAGACTTCACAATGAGGGGTCTGACACATGGACGTATCACACAGCGGTGTGGTGAAAGTT
>JAUKWC010043055.1:0-11517 GCA_032356245.1 Endocladia muricata | reverse complement strand
GCTCGCGTGGTGCCGGCGGCCGCACCGCCCGTCGCACCGCCCGTCGCACCACCCGCCGAACCGCCCGTCGCACCACCCCGGGCGCTCTCGGGCGCTCGGCCGCTTGCGCTTTCCGTCGCCGAGGCTCCGGTGGGCTGTTCCAGATGTCCACCGACATGGGTTCGTGCAGCATCCTGCACTTCGCCGTCGGTGCGAGCCGCCTGTCCGGGCAGCGCCCTGTTCAACCCACCGCGATCGTGGTCCAGCGGATCGGCGCCTGCGGCGGGTACGTTCGCGCGCCCCTTCAGCCAGCGGAACACGAACCAGGCGAGAAGGGCGAGGACAATCAGTGACACCAGGATCATCATGATCGTTGCATCCGGTAGGGGAGGGATCGGACTGCTAGACTGCCGCGCTCCGTCAAGAAGAGCCCGTCTGCCCGATGGTCCGACCCGACAAAACGATTGTCAAACGATTCGAGAGCCTGAAGAGCCACCTGGAGCGGGAAAACCCGGTTCTGGTCGACGCGATCGGCGGATTCAGGAAGCTCGACGCGGTCGGCTACTCGACCGGCCTCCTCGAGACCGACGACAGCTACGCGATGCAGATCTCGTGGTGGCCGCTGGTGTCCATTCTCGGCGTGTTCTCGGCGGGCAAGTCGTCCTTCATCAACAGCTACCTCGGCCGCTCGCTGCAGAAGACCGGCAACCAGGCGGTCGACGACAAGTTCACGGTCGTCTGCTACGGCGAGGAGAACGCGGGGCAGGTGCTGCCCGGTCTCGCGCTGGACGCGGACATGCGCTTTCCGTTCTATCGCATCAGCGACGAGATCGAGAAGGTCACCGAGGGGGAGGGGCGGCGCATCGACGCCTACCTGCAGCTGAAGGTGACGGACTCGGAGATCGCGCGCGGCAAGATCCTCGTCGATTCGCCCGGCTTCGACGCGGATTCGCAGCGCACCTCGACGCTGAAGCTCACCAACCACATCATGGACATCTCGGACCTCGTGCTCGTGTTCTTCGACGCCCGTCATCCGGAACCGGGGTCGATGAAGGACACCCTCGAGCACCTCGTCCAGAACACGATCTCGAGGAACGACAGCAACAAGTTCCTGTTCGTCCTGAACCAGATCGACACCGCCGCCCGCGAGGACAATACCGAGGAGATCGTCGGTGCCTGGCAGCGTGCGCTTTCGCAGGCGGGACTGACCGCCGGCCGCTTCTTCACGATCTACAACAAGGACGTGGCCATTCCGATCGAGGACGAGACGCGGCGTCGCCGCTTCGTGGAGAAGCGCGACGCCGACATGGCAGAGATCGAGGAGCGCATCCAGCAAGTCGAGGTCGAACGGGCCTACCGCATCGTCGGCGCGATGGAGAAGGAGGCCTACCGCATTCGCGACACGGCGATTCCGGCCATCGGGCGTCTGCGCGCACTGTGGTCCCGGCGGGTGTTGCGCTTCGACGCGATCGTGTTCGGCCTCATCGCGCTCGGCATCGTGGTCGGCGGGATCGTGACCGGCACGCTCGCCTCGATCGGGGCGCTGGTGCTGTCGATGTTCGCCGATCCGGTCTCGATGGCGGCACTGATCGTCGCGGTGCTCGCGGTCGTGCTGCTCGTGCACTTCGGGATCCGGCACCTCGTCGCGAGCTGGATGCAGCGAAAGATCGCTGCGGAGGAGGGCAACGACCTCGGGCTCGCGTTCCGGAACAACACCCGCTTCTACCGCTCGGTGTTCGGCAAGCACCCCGCCGGTTGGAACGGCAAGGCACGACGAACGGTGGACGACGTGATCGAACAGGCGGCGGACTTCGTCGAGACGCTGAACGACCGCTTCACCAATCCGTCCGGGCAGGCGCGCGGCTGAGCGCGCCCGGTCGGGCACGGAGGGTTCATACCGGATGGCTGCGCGCCTCCATGGTGACGTCCGGGTGCGTCACCGCCATGGAGGGCGTGGCCGGAGCGTGGCGAGGGCAGGAGACATGAAAGAGCGCGAAGCAGTCGGTCACGGTTCCGGCATGACGATGTTCGCACTGGCGATCACGCTGTCACTTGGCGGATGCTCGCTGATCGGCGGGAGTCGATCGGATGCGGTGCCCCCCGTGACCGACGCAGCCGCCGACGCATCGGCCGAACGGACCATCGCTCGGGACTTCGTTGGCGTGCTGGCCCAGATGGACGGTCATGCGGCCGCGGAGACGGTCGTCGAGATGGAACGTGGCTCGGATGACGATGCCTTTCTCGACGCGCTGACGTCGGAGTTGCGCGAACAGGGCTATGGCATCCGCCTGGTAGCCCGTAAGGGGCCGGGTACCCTCAGCTACCGACGCATCGATGGCGACGTGGCGAGCGACGATCCGACGCGGCGTACGACGTACGAGGTCGCGCTGAATGCACTGGAGATGCGGCGTGACTACACGGTCTTGCCGAGTGGCGCCGTCGAGCCGGTGGGGCTGCTCTACGTCCGCGGTGCGGACGCGTCGAACGTCTACCTCGACGAGTCGGTCTTCGAGCAGCGCGCTGCGGCCTCACCCGCAGAGGATCTGTCGGCGTCGTCCCCGACCGTCGCGGAGACCGAGAATGAACCACCGATCGGCGAGTCGCCGGTCCGTGTCAAGGCGGCGCCGTCCATCCCTTCTGCGGCGGCCGAACCGGTCGACGAGAGCGGCCCGAGTCTCCCCGGTGAACTCTTCGAGCCGCCGCTTGTTGCCGGAGGCGTCGCGCCCGACGCGGTCGCGGCCTGGAACGACAGCGACGCCAATCTCTTCGACATCGAGGGCAGCTCGAACTTCGACGCGCTGTTCGCGGACTACGTGAACGTCGACGAGGCCGTGTTGATGTTCGGTGACGATTCGCTCGTGCTCGGACAGCGCAACAAGCGTCGTGTCCAGGCGATGGCAGATGCGCACGATCCCGAGCGTGACGTGTTCTCCGTGCTCGGTTGCTCGCTCGGCGCGACCGATGTCGCCGGTGGCAACGCGGCCCTGGCTCTCGGGCGCGCCGGTCGGGTTCGCGAGGCGCTGCTGTTCGCGGGCGTGGACCAGGCGCGCATTCTGGACGAGGGATGCTGGGCGGAGACGCCGGACGGGAGACACCTGCCGGCGAGGGGTGTCGTCTTGACGCTCAAGCGCGAACGCGGCTGACGCGGGTGCCGTCGCTCGTCCCTCAGCGGATGGGCGGGGCGTACAACAGGCCACCTTCTGTCCAGGTCTCGTCGAGGCCGCGCGCGAGGCCGAGCGGACTGTCGACCCCGAGATGCCGCGCGTGCATCTCTCCGTAGTGCCCGGTCGCGCGTATTGCCGCCTCGCACCAGTCGCGGCGAAGGCCCAGCCGCGCGCCGATGTCGTCCACGGCGCCGAGAAGGGTGCGCGCCGCCAGCGTGCCGTCTCGTGCGCGCTCGGCAGTGTTCTCGGCGGTCACGCCGAGCGTTTCGGCGCTCACCAGGCAGTGGCGGGTCCACAGGACCGCCATTCTCCAGGAGGCATCCCCCTCCGCGACAAGCAGGCCCATCGGGCGGTTGGTGAAGGTCTCGCTGAGGAAACCGTGGTCGGCCGGCTCGTCGGTTCGAGACCTCAGCGCCGCGAGCTCGGAGCGGTTGGCGCTGACCGCATTGCAGCCGCCCTCGAGATAGACCGAGAAGGCGCTGGACAGATCGGTCTCCACCTTGGCCTGTAGACCGATGTCGGCGCTGCTCGCGAAGTCCATGAGCGCGCGGTCGGCTTCCCCGCGAACGACGCACACGCGTTTCCCATCGAGTTCGAGCGCGCTGCGCAAACGAGATCGTGCGGGGGAGAGGAATGTCTGACCATCGATCATCAGCCGGCCGGCGGTGGCGCCTGCACCTGCAGCCGCGTCGCTGGTCGTCGGAAGTCGCTCGAGCGCGTGAGTCAGCAGATCCACCCGGCCGGCCTCCAGCGCACCGCGTCGCTCGCCGGGGGCGAGCGGGACGAACTCGACCGCCTGCGGATCGCCGGTCACGGCCGCGGCCACGGCGTGGCAGACGTCCACGTCGAAGCCCCGGAAGCGGCCGAGGCTGTCGGCTTCCGCGAATCCGGCGAGATCGGGCAGCACGCCGCAGCGAACGGCACCCCGTTCGAGTATCTCGTCCAGAAGGGTCGCATCCGCGCCACTCGCCAGGATGGCGAGGCCGAGGGCCTGGCACGACAGGAAGAGACGCCGTCCGAGCGACACGTCGGGCGCGAGTCGCCACCGCGCCGTCGACCGGACTGGCGTGCGGGGAATGCGGTCGCGATCAGCCATTCGTCGGGGTGTCATCGTCGGCGGGTCGGAAATGCAGGAGTTCGACGGGTCCGGAGTCGCCGTTCGCCGCTCGCCGGTAGCCGATCCGAAGGCAGGGACCGACGCGCACGGCGCTCGACGGCACGCCGTGCGCCAGCAGCTCGTCCTCGACGCGCATCACGCGCTGCGAGGATGCCGCGTCCCGACCGTCTGCGTCGTGACAGCCCCGCAGGAGAAACACGTCGCCGGGTCGGTAGCGGGTGAGCGCGTCTTCGATCGCAAGCTTGTTCGGCATGCCCAGGCGCTGCGCGTTCTCGCCGTCGAACACGAGCACGGCGCGCCCGACGCGCGGGGCCGAGTCGGCGATGTCGTCGTCACCCTCGATCGATCGCCCGACATGCACCTGGTGGCGAGCGTCGGCGAAGGCGGCGTCGGCGCTGAGCCACTCCGCTCGTGCGATCGCGTCGCCAGGAACGATCCGGACCACGCGCACGTCGCGATCGAGCGCGAGAGCCGGTGCCTCGACGCCGGATTCGAAGCTCAGGTCGCCGCCCTGCTGGCGGAACAGCTGCTCGTTCAACGTGATGGGTGGCAGGGCATCGACGCCACTTGCCTGCATCAACGACGAGGGGTAGATCGCGCCGTCTTCCACCCGGTAGGCTCGCGACAGGGTGATCGGCCCGACGCTCAACGTGAAGTCCTCGACGACACCGGCGTTCGTCGTCGCACTGCGTTCACCGTAGCCGACGTGATGACGCCCCTGATCGGCCTCCACCCGTTGCACGCCGTACCCCGCGTCCTCGAGCGCGCGGATCAACAGCGTGCCGAACACCGTCTTCGGCATCGTGACCTGCAACGTGGTGCCGGCCGGCGACAGTCCCGGCCACTGCTGGAGCGCGACGACGAGGTCCAGCGCGACGAGACGGCGGCGATCGATCGCGCCGGTCGACCATCCGTGAAGTGCGGTCGTGTCGTAGCCGCTCAGGGGGAGGTAGGCGACGGCACCGTTGCCGGCGCAACCGCCGAGCGCGAGCGCGACGAGCAGCAGGGCGCTCTTCGCCGAGCAAGTGCTCGCGACACGATCGCTCGCAAGTCGGCGCAGGCGCATCGCTAGTCGCCATCCTCCAGGTGTCTGGCGATGTACTCGACATCGAGGTGCGACGGGTCGTCGACCTGAAGCAGCGCACTCGACAGCGAAGCCGCGGGAAGCGTGCCCGGGCCGCCGTAGATCCTGAGGGAGCTGCCGGTGTGCACACGGCGGTCGTGCCCGAGGCGGTAGTCGCGACGCACCGAGACCGAACCGATGGCGGCTCGCGCGGTGACCCACAGTCCGTCCGGGCGACGTTCGGCCACGCGGGTGTGAATCAGCAGGTTCGGTCCCTGATCCACGGCTACCCGCTGCACCCCGAAGCCGCGTTCGACGAGCTGCTGCGTGATGGCGCGCACGACGCGAGTCTCGTCGAGGCGAGGGACCTGCACGGTCGTGACGCGCGGCTCGAAGCTGCCTGAGAGCACCGCGCCGAGATCGGCCGCGATGACATCGTCGAGAAAGTCGCGCTCCGCCCGATCGGTCAGCGTGGATAGAAGGACGGGACTGGTCGCACCGTCGATCGCGCCGAACGCGCGGTCGGCGATCGATGTCCCGACCAGCGCGGCGACGAGCGACGCGATCAACAGAGCGCCAGCGCGGCGCGGACGTCCCTGGCGGGCGTCGACCGGTAGACGGGCTTCCGGGCATGACGCGCAGTCGTGTGCGTGCTTCACGAAGTCCCCCGACAGGCGCGACGCGCCCGAGCGAATGACTGTGGAGCGTAGTCGCTCCGCGTGGGCCGCATCCGGTATTACGCCCAGCCTCCAGGGGCCGCACGCCGCTCGCCAAGCGTCCGGCCCGACACTAGACTGAGCCGCTGGCGGGCGATATTCGCGCGCCGGTCCGCGGAAGGAGATGACGATTCATGGACTGCCCTCGCTGCGACGTGCCCTTGAAGCAGGGAAATCACGACGGCATCCGTGCCTACCTCTGCGACGGCTGCGCGGGGTGCCTGCTGGAGCGGCGCGGGGTGATCACCGTGCTCGACGGCATGGCGCACGAGTTGCGCCCGAACGTGCACCCCGATGCCGTGTTCCCCGACACCCCGGGGCCTGACGAGGAGATCACCTGTCCGGCCTGCCGCGACGACATGGAGCGCTATGGCTACATGGGTTCGCGCAAGGTCATGATCGACGGTTGCGGACCGTGCGAGTGGCTGTGGCTCGATGCAGGCGAGCTGATGGCGATGGCCCAGATGCACGTGCGTCACGACAAGCGCATGGAGCGGTTCGAGATGTCGTCGCGCCCGGCGGACCTCGTCGGCCTGAACATGACGACACGAGCGACAGAGGCAAGCCTCGTGGTTCACGGCCTGCTGCTGCTGCGATCCATGTTCCTGTTCTGAGGGTGTCAGTCGTGTCGCGACGGATCCGATAGCCAGTGAGTACTCGCGAAACGTCGGAGGCTCGTCTTGCGCGCCGCGGGCTGCACGCGTTGGCGTGGATCGCCCTGGCGACGGTCTTCCTGCTGCTTCAGTGCCTGCTGGCGATCGGGTCCACCGCGCTGCAATCGTGCGTTCACATGAGCGGAGAGCTCGTCGTCTTCGCGTTGCGGTCACCCGCCTGCACGCTGCACCCTCACATCTGGCTGGTTGCGGCGCTGCGATTCGGTGCCGTGTTGCTCCTCGTGCTGCCCTTCATTCCGGGCACGAGGCTGTCACGCATGGTCGCGTCCGCCGCCCTTGTCAGCTGCATGCTGCGGGCCGTCGCGTTGCTTCCCGTCACGATGGCCGACGGGTTCGGACCGGGACGCGCGGATGTCGCGACCCTGCTCACCCACAATCGCTACGAGTTCGCGGGCGTGGTGCTTGCGTCGGTCTTCGTCCTTCTTCGCGGCCGCGTCGCGCGGCCAGCGGTTCTGGACGCCGCCGCTATCGTTCTCGTGACGGCGACCCTGGCGGGGACGCTCGCCTACCAGCCGCGATTCCACGATTCGTCGGGCACGCTGGCAGTCGTCGCGGCAGTGCTGCTCTGCGGAGGCTGGCTGATCGGCCACGCGGCCGAGATCGGCCGGTGGCGAGCGGTTCGCGCTAAGGCACGAAGGCGTCCGTGACGATCAGATCGAGTTCGTTCAGGGCGTCCGCAGGCTCGCGGCCCCCGAGGCTTTCGTCTTTCCGGATGCGGATCGGCGTGTCGGTCGAGAAGTGGTAGCGGCCCAGTTCGTCGACGCTGGCGATCAACGTTGAACTGGAAGCCCCCTCCACGCCGTCGTAACGCACGACGAAGGTCCTGAGCAAGTCGATATCGTTGGACGCCCTGAACTTGACAAGCACGGCCCCGTCGCCGGCACGAGCGGCTGCACGCAGCTTCTCGGCCGAATCGACGACTCGGTACGACCCGCTGCCGACGAAGCTGTGCTCCAGTGTCAGGCGGCTGTTCGCCCACGGATCGCGTCGGCTCGCTACCTGCCCGAACTCGACGCTCAGCGCCAGCAGACCGACGCCTTCGTCGCGCTTCACCGTGTACGCGCCGGCGTCCGCCGACCAGCCATGCCCGGGAACCGACCAGTTCGACTGGCCGCCGATGAACGCGTCGCGATCCTGTTCGGGCGGAAAGACAGGGCTGAAGTTCGTCGATGCTTGCGACGGCGAGCTGGAAGCGGTGCGGCCGAGCGTCACGTTCTGCTCCGTACGATCGACGCCGCCGAACACTTGCACGATTTCGTACACCGGGTCGGCTCCATCGACGAGGATGATGCAGGTGTAGTTGCCGTAGTCGAGATCGACGACCTGCCACGACCCGTCCGCACCGGTGGTCGTCGAGGCCACCGCCTCGCCCGTGCGCGTGTTGATTCCCGGCAGGAATCGGATGCTTGCACCGACGAGGGGGTTGCCGTCCGCGTCGTCGATCCGGCCGGCAAGTCCGCCGACCCCGGCGTTGTCGACCGGCACGAGAGCGATCTCGCCCGGTGCCGGGAGTCCACCTTCGGTCGCGTTCGCATAGGTCTCCTCGCGGTAGTCGTCGCGCGCGAAGGACAGGTCGACCGGCCCGCTCGCGTCCGCTAGCGCCAAGGCGAAGCGCCCGTCCCCGTCGGTGAGCGCCGAGACCGTCGGCTCGTCCACGACGCTCACGTCCACCTCGTTCAACGGCGCGCCGTTGACGGCATCGATCACGATGCCCGAGATGGTTCCCGCGGCGGCATCGTCGTCGGCACCATCGCCGGACGACGACGAGCTGCCGCCACAGCCGGCGAGGGCGGCGGTCAGTAGCAGGGCGGCAAGTGCTTTCATGGCCGAGCGTGTCCTGTAGGGCGAGGCGCGAAGTCTAACTCGGCGGGTCGACCGGCCCGAGCGCGGTCCGGTCCGAGACCGAACGGGACGACCCCGTCGGGTGCGATCGGCGCGATCGTCAGCGAGCAAGCCAGGTGACGATTCGTTCGGGCACATCGACGTGTGGACCTTCCGCAGGTGTCGAAACCGCATTGATCACACGAGAGTCCCGGTCAGGTCTGCTCTCGATACGCCTCCAGCGTATCGGCCGCACATTCTCGCGCCGAAAGCGACGCGTCGTCGTCCGCGAGCACCGATTCGATCAAGGCAGTCCAGTCTTCGACGCGGCACTCCGGCTCTCTCATGATGCGATCGGCCATCCATACCGTCAGCGACGTGGGCTTTCGTGCGATGGACGCACGCAGCATGTCGACGTAGTCGGGGTAGCGCGCCTCGAGCGCGGCCACGATGGGACCCGGCGCGCCCAGGTCGACATGTCCGGTATCGCAAAGCCTCTCGATGACCGAGAACAGCGTCGGCGCCCACGTCTCGATGTCCTCGCCAGTGTCGATCTCGGCGCACAGTGCTTCCAGTCGAACGAGGCCGGCTGACGGGTCGGCAAAGTCGGACTCGCGAAGCGTCCGGAGTTCCTTCATAACGTCACTCGATGTCTTGCTGTTCAACCGAATCTCCTCGAGAAGCTGGCCCGATGTTTCGGAAGCTCGGGGTCGCGCCACACGCCAATCGCCATGTCGGCACCGGGGTCTTCGTCGATTTCCTCGCATCGACGAGGCGAGGTCCACATCACGACTCTCCCGAAGGGCGAGCTCGATCACCACCGCAGAGCCGTCCTCGAGAGGAAACAGACCGAGTTCATCCATGGCGTCTCCATTTCGAGGTATCTCCGCGTGGAACTTCACCACATCGCCGATCGAGAAACGACGCCACTGTTCGGCTTCTTCAGGCGTCGTGAACAGAACGATGTGATCGGCCTGAAGCGCCGGACCGTGCGACATGGTCGGCTTTTCCTTGCCCATGGACAGCGATACACCCGCTGAGTACTCGCGATCGAGGTTCATTGCCGAGATGCGGCCGACCCAAACTACGGTGGTACCGCGTATCTCCGCCGAGATGCCTTCCTCGTCGACTCCTGATTCCTGCAAGGCCACGATGTACCGAATGAAGGCGCTCCAGTCGTCGGTCCAAGGGATCGGCGGTTCGCTGTCTCTTTCTTCGCTCATCGTTGCGCCTGTTCATCGGTTCTGTCAGCAGTCACGTCCGTCGGTCTTCCAGGAGCGAACGGTGCCATCGACCATGCACTCGACTGGCGACTCCGGTGCGCAAGGGGGAGGGCGGAGATAGTCGATGCATGCGCGCCGAGCCTTTTCGCTGTCGACAGGGTCAATGGAACGCTCCATCGATTCCGTCTGCCCAGATCTCTTCGAAGTCGAGCCCGGACAGCCCTACCGCCATGTGAGTCGTGTGGCGAGCTCCTCGTGTGGGCGCGCCGGTCCAGGCCCAAGCGATACCTTTGGCGCACCGAGCTCGATCCGATGGCCTCGCATGCGGTGACCCATGGGACGTTCAGACGGCATTCGGCAACCTGTGTGTGGGCGAGCAGATTGGGGGCCTGGTCGACCGCAACGCGCTGCACGCCGATATCGCGCTCGGTCCGCTGCTTCATGATAGCCCGCGTGACACGACCCTCGTCCAGTACCCGAGCCTGGCGTGACGGGCAGGCGACGGGTCTGGGAAACCGGACGAGCGCTCCGCGAAGCGAATCGTCGTCGCTGCGGTGAGGGGGTAATCGTACCGCCGAGCGAAGGTAACTTTCCGACGACCAGTGTGCGCCCGTTCTCCATCGTTGGTTGGCCCGGAAGCGCGGGTGTCGAAGAGGCAATCCGATGGACGCGGTCGAACGATGCACGAAGCCCGGGCCGGAACGCGTTCCGCGTCAAAACCGTCTAATGAGCGGCAACGCAAGTTTTGCTGCCGCTGCACCTCGCCGCTATTCCGGGCAGGCGGACGCGGGTGGGAAATCTTCGGGAGGCCCACTACTGTGAGCGCGACAAGCGCCCGGGCGCGTACAAGCGACAGTGGCGTCGTGACCGACAGTTTGCAAGGGCGCGCGGGACGCCTGTCCGGCCGTGCGGCTTTGCTGACGACCCTTCTATTCACGCTGGCCGCACTTAGCGGAGCGTTTCTGCTGTTCATGGTTCAGCCGATGTTTTCGCGGATGACCTTGCCGTATCTCGGCGGAACGCCCGCGGTGTGGAACACCGCGATGGTGTTCTTCCAGGTAGTGCTGCTACTCGGCTACGCCTGGACGCACTTCACGCTGCGCTGGCTGCCGCTGCGTGCGCAGATCGTCGCGCAGTCGGTGATCATGCTCTCGGCGGTCGCTTTCCTTCCCGTCGCGATGGACTCAGCCCTCGCCCCGACCGGCGCTAGCTCGCCCTACGCGTGGTTGCTCAGCGTTTACGCGCTGTCCATCGGCCTCCCCTTCGTCGCAGTGTCCACTCTCGCGCCGCTGCTGCAGCGCTGGCTGGCGAGCACCCGCCATCCGGACGCGAACGATCCGTACTTTCTCTACGCGGCGAGCAACGTCGGCAGCATCGGCGCGTTGCTCGCGTACCCCCTTCTGGTCGAGCCGCGCATGGGGCTCGCGGCGCAGGGGTCGGCGTGGATGGCCCTGTACCTGGCCGCGCTCGTGCTGCTCGGTGGTTGTGCCTTCGTGACGGTTCGCACGGTGCGCAAGACGCCGAACGCGTACGCGTCCATCGAGATCGCACCGACGGCGAGCTGGCGTCAGCGCGGACGCTGGGTGTTCCTCGCGGCCGTACCGTCGAGCCTGCTGCTGTCGGTGACGCGTCACCTAACCACGGACGTCGCCGCGGTCCCGTTCCTGTGGGTGTTGCCCCTGACGATCTTCTTGCTCACGTTCGTGCTCGGGTTCTCGCGACGGCCCCTGCTGCCTCCCCGGCTCATGCTGCACGCCCAG